>WSZQ02072841.1:8753-21535 GCA_019419845.2 Weissflogia rhopalogaster
AATGCTTTAATAATAAAATAATTGTTTTTGTTGGTACCTTTTTTTGCATCTTACATTACTTTATTTCAATTTTATATGAATTAAATCTTTCTTATATGAATTAAATCATTTTATGTATATTTAGTCAAATGCTTGTTATATATTCATTTGTTTATGTATAGAATTTTTTTACTACCTTATTACAAATCGACTAGTTTCCCTAGGTTACCCGTGTGATTCTAGCGTAAAAGCCAAGGTAAAATGTTTCTATATAAATACCATGTAAATTTCCAAATTTCGAAATATATCCAATACACAGGAAAATTTCTCATAGTTCGGTGTAAAATTGGAAAGGAAATACATTAATGTAGTAGAGCTCATGACAGTTACGTCGACGTTAGAATTTTTCTTCTCTGACATATTGCTTAGAATCTACAATGGTTCTAATCACAGGAAAACAGTACAAACTTGTTTACGTTGTAGATTCGAAAAAAAAAACGTCCTAGAACAAAAATTTAAACGTTCATGTAATTGTCATGAACCCATCTAATTATGCTGTAAATATAAGCTTGGAATATTAATAATCAACAGAGATATTGACATATTTTCATCTTCACAATGGAATTTATATGAGAAACAACTGCTTTTCGCTCATAACTTCGTCACTTTACGTCCAAATTACTTCTAATATGTATTAACATGTTTCTTTTTCGATTCTACGTCAAACTATGAGAAAATTAACTGAGTATTTTAGAAATTTCCAAATTCGAAAATGTACATGGTTTTAATATGAAACATTTTACGTTGGTTTTTACGCTAGAATCACACGGGTCTAGTATTATGCTTGCATTAGTAAACCGAAAATTAAAAATAATAAACTCACTCTTATATTAAAGCTTTATACTTTGGTTTTATTGTATTCTTTTTTTTTTGTTGTATATTTTACCATGGATGTTTGTTCTTTTTCATTTCTTCCTTTTTTCCTCGTATCATTTTGTATATATCTGACTAATTGTAAGTTTTGTGCAATTTTCTACTCACGTGTTGTGTTGTTCAACTGCTTAGTGGTTACAATGTGGATTTTTGGCTTTCTTGCACTTCATTTTCTGTGTTTTTTTGATGATATTTCATAACTAAATGTTGCAGTAGTCGATTTATTCATTACTTGGTCAAAGATTTTTCTTTGACGTCCTTTGAAATGGACTTTGATGCAATTGTTCGGTATCAAAGTTACATTTTCATGCGTCCTTCATGGGCCTTTTTGACTATCGCTAGTTTTGAGTGCGGATCAAGGACGTTCAGATCGGTGTACGGCGATTCTTTGGTACCGTGCAGCATCAGGGACCATTCTTTGAGGAAACCAGTTTGGGGAGTTTCGGAATTAAATTTTGCCTGAAATGCAACAAAAATTTATAAAATATTTAAATAAATTAATATTATTTAATGATTTTTTTTTATTTTCAACGGGAGTGTCTCAATTGTCCGACATGAAATATTTTTGTGTGTTGCACAAAGAAATAGAAATAGAACTCTGAGGTGTTTTGAGTCGTTTTACTTCGTTTTGTATCGTTTTGAGCCGCTTGTCCTAAACACAAATTTGCTCTATTCATGATTACATTTTAAAGTTTTTTTTTTTTTGCTTAAAACGTTGAAAAGTCCTGTTAGAACTAATTATTTCTATATATGCGGACTACATGTACAATTTTTTAAAAATAGAAATCTGCGACGGACAATTGAGACTCCCTTCGTTAATTGAACAAATTGGAAAAAAATGGGAAAAAGAAGTACCTCGAGTAACCAGGTCCCTTGTGGGTATTCGCCCCACGTGTGCGTCGTCATGAAGGGCCATTTGGTGAAGCCGTCGCGCGCGTCATCGTCGTTAACGCGCTTCGAGAGGATCATCGATCTGGTGCCCATGGGTGACGTTAGGAAAAGTTCCAAATCGCCGCGACGTGACGCGTTCACCGTGAGCACGGCTTGGACATGCTCGAGGTATTTCACTTCGGTGTCGGTTCCCTTGCAGGCGTTTGTTGTTATTGTTAAGATTATGGATTTTCTTGAAGGAATACGTCTGGAACAAGTGGACATTTTCTTGGTTAGTTTCATTATTAGATGAACCATGGCGATCTGGAAATATGCAGGACAAGAAATCATTCAATATCAACAACTCATAAATATTTGACTGCATGTTTTTGTATGTGTAGTACTTTGATAGATATAATTTGGTTAACGGAATGTTTCGCCATTTTACGCCATGTGGACAGAAAAAAAAAAATCTGAAATGTTGTCATAGAAGATATATGCTGCTGAATACATGTGGCGATAGCATGGTGCATAATAGTTCTCTCTCGGTTCAAGAAGTCATATGGATTCAGAAGAATTCAGATTGAAACAAAATAATTTAAGGTACTCACAGTAATTCTTTCACGACTCCTCCCTCACAGTGATAACGCGGTGGCACTGTTTTCCATTGTTTGGCCAGCGCTACCATAGCCCCGGCATCCAGGACTCCAAAACCGAACAAGTGATTAAACTCCAAACCAACGCCGTTCATTGTCCAATGGAAACGTCCCTTTGCATCGAAGAGCGAATTCCTCTTCGAAGTCAACACTGTTAGGTGTTGGATATCCCGCCATGTCAGATTCCGACTGCAATTATCAGATTACCTCCAGATTACATCAACTTTCTAACTGGTTTCACTTTAATTTGTTATCGTTCGATAAACCGGAGTCCTAGCTTTGGCCTCCATGGCAAGGAAAGGGTCAAGGACACGTGTCAAATCGTTAGTATCCGATTCGTCCGAGATTGGAATACCGCGCACAGAACATTCGTAAATTAACTCCTCTTTCCGGAGATGTTCCGCTTTGAGCAAGTCGCGGGACATAATGAACGAAATCAATCAAATAAAAAAATTAAATTCTCCCCTTACTAACAGCACGAGGTGATCAACTTAACATCTTCAAACTTGAACTTATCCCTTCAAGCCCGTTGGGCGTTAATTTGTAACGCACGTGGTAACCGCGATACAAATAATTTTATAATCCGCGTAGGTGGTGAACGGAAAAGGGGTTCAATGAAGAAGTTTGAATAGGCTCAGTGAAAACTAGTAGCTCGAAAACGTTAGTTAATCATCATTACCAAATCAAGAAAACAATATTAACATAAGCAAAGAATAATAGAAAGAAAAATAAAGAGGAATAATCCGACCTGAATTTTGTCGTCGCGAAAACGCGAGTTGAGAAGCCAACGTTCTGCCAAACCGAACCGAACTGACTCTTTTCCCCTGATCGGGAAGAAAGAAGACTCGCGCACGTTACAAATTGTGTTGCGCGTTTCCCACCCATAAGTCAAACATGCGCACAATGTCTGCCTGGCAGAAACGGACCGTAACAAATTGTATTCATACTTTGCTTCCAGTGCCAGGGCAAAGACACCAGCCGCTTCAGGAGCTGCTGCAGATGTCCCGGAATGAGTTGTCGTGCATTTTCCATACAGATCTGTGGTTGCCTTGAAGAAAATTGAGTGATTAGAGATGAATTTTGAGGTTAAACACATCGATTGCGATGAAAATGATTAGAGAACAATCAGAGAAAGGGGAATCATAGTTACCACTCCAGTATTAGGATCCTTTGCACCATTACTGAAGGTACTAGCAAGTGTACTCGAACAACTCTCATCGTAATGCGCGTTCTGGCCATCGTTGATAGCACTATTGATGCTTATAGTCCACATACTGGCCGCATAACCATCGCAGTTGCAATCATCATCTTCGCCGCCGTCGCCACTTGCCCATACGTAGATGTTGCCGAGACCACCTCGGCCCTCGTTTACCCCCCGAACAATGGCGCGCATTGTGGCATTCCGGGGTCCATCGACGGTCTTTCCATCGTCTGTGGGGCCCCATGAAGCACTGTAGATGTCTATCAGATTCGGTTCATGGCCCATACTGTTTGCTTCGATCAGATCTGTCATGTATGGTTGGTCCAACATGCGAATTCCTATGAAAATCAAGGAGCAAGTCCAGTTCAAGCGTTTAAGAGTTAAAGTTTCAATGGATATCAGTGGATTGTTTAAAAAAGTTTATAATACCTGCAATTTTCGAGTCGTAGGCTACTCCCACTCCACATATTCCATTATCTCTGGCGGCAGCTACTTCTCCTGCGCAGCGTGTTCCATGACTGAAAAAAAAAAACACTTTGTTAAGTTCTTTCCTACTTGGAGTCTGCGACAAGTCACTGATCATGGCAGGAATAGTTAGCAAGGGTGCTGAAATTTATCTGGGTAACCAACAATGGGAATGTGGAGGTGAGGGTGCCGGTTGATTATGAGTGATAGAATGTTGATGAGGTTAAGAACCCACAAAATATAATGAGGAAGAAAAACGGTTGAAAACTGTTAGAAACCGTTGAGAGGCGGATGCTGGTGTCGCTCGTCAGTAACAGCCGTTACTGACGGCGCGAACCAGCGGCGGTTGCTGACGGCGACCCCTCAGGAAGGCGTGGAGAGGCAAGGGGTGCGCCCTTCTTGCATAAAAGCACCGAGTTCGCGCAGATAACTCAACAACCCAACGAATTAAATTGGTACAAGGCACGTACATGCACCTCCTACGATCCGTGCTTGACATACCGTGATTCATCCGTAACATCGAGATCCTCCACGACCTGGACTTATCATCGCTCTCCGATTACGCCACCGAGTTGGCAACCAAATTACATGTATCCATTGAGGATCACCCCAACCCGCTAGTTCGCGACATCGCGATCTATAGAACGAAGAATTTCGACAGTGTAAGGCGGCCACGCCTTATAGCCCATTCTCTCAATTCTCTCAATTTCAACTCTGCAAATCCTTCAAACCTACACATCTGTTTCCAATCTTTGCATGCATTCCAAGCGCAGGTATATATCTTCTCTTCTACCCTTGTGCTCTTTCTCTATCTTACTTATTCTATCGCTCTTTCTTTAATGACTTAAGATACTTTCGGAGATATTACCTGCTCCCAACTGACTTAAGTCGTAAATCACATAATCTTACGTGGTAAATAAACATTTCGGAGTTTGAAGTGTGCAATAAAGGGGACTGAATATTTCCAGAAACTGACCATGAGAGTGACTGTCCGTCGCTCTCACTTTCACAACCACCCGGCGTTGGACAGTTCGTCCCTTCGCCCGAGCTGAGCTTGTCTCACGTCAGCGCGTCGCGAGAGCGTCAAAAGATATGACAAAGAAACGCCGAAGGCGTCGGCGACGCGCATTGCCAGCTGCGCCGCGCTAGCGACGCGCTGACGTGACAAACTCAGTTCGGACGAAGGGACGAACTGTCCAACACCGGGTGGTTGTGAAAGTGAGAGCGACGGACTGTCACTCTCATTTAATAGCGCGGCCAGGTAGAAAAACCGGGTTTGCAATACCCAGTGCATAAATTATGTTTTCGGTGTTGTAAACGATTAACTTAACAATAAAGGTGCTGTCAACCGTATTAGAAAAGTCACGAGGGGCTGTAAAAGGTTTCGGGGTTTTGGGACACAGCCGTGAGTCCGCGAGGCCTAAATATGTCTTTATTGCTGCCCTTAACGGGCGTAGGCTCACAAGTGGCTTCACAGTCTGTCATGATATAGATACACTTGCCCTTGTAGAGCTTTTTAAGGCACTCCTGGGCACATACCTCTATAGCCATGATTTCTTCTTGAGTTACGGAGGGGGCCTTACCAACGGCAATGGATTTGTTCCAATTTGCCCTCAATGGGAATTCCAATAGGAATAATCATCCTAAAAATAGATGTACATTCCCCACAGATGGGAAGGCAATATCCGAAAGGGTGCAAAGTATTATAAATAATTATCTAAGAAGTTTGGGTGATGTAGTCTTCTGAATGGCACCCACAAAAATATCTGAATTCCAATTTCAAAGTCATCTAAAAGTCATCAAACGCTACATGTCTTACGACACTTTTTCATACTACTTCATTCTAACTTGCTGTAATAATACATATCAAATATGTAACTAGAAGACAGACTTCTTGTCAATCATTCGTACAAATCGTACAAAGTAACACAACTTTGAAATAAAAGCACAAAAACATGCTGCTTTCACGTATGTAGAGCGTGTAATACTTGTCCTTTCCAATGTACAACTTATCGCCATATTTCATATACACGATTGTTGATGAACTAACCGTAAAACGCCTAACTTCTACTTTTACTTAATAACCCAAATTTGTCTAAAGTCAACTTTAATATCTGTTAGCGTACAAATAGCTGTTAATTAAGTCTAACCGTCTTGAAACGTTAATTAATAATTATATGAACAATGCTCGAGGTAATATGTTATTTTCCAAGTTTTGCTGATTAATGCTAAACCATTCTAAACCACAAAATTTCTCCTTGCATTAAAAATGTGCAAGTTTTTACATTAATCGAAATCATATTTGCTGCTCGCCGCGAAATAACACAACTGCGACGACTACATTATGTTCTTGTGGACGAGCAAAAATTAGGTTTTTTCTTAACTCTTTGAAACACTCGGTAGATAAGTCATCATATATGAATTTAATGTAAATGTAAGTGGTTTACGAACGCTTCTTGTATTTGCTCCAAATTTCGCTTGGCTTAAGCGCCAGCCGCGTATAAAACCAGAGTAAGTTGGCGAAAAAATTTAATCAGAACACGACCACCATTGGAGAAGCACAATGAGATTTACTAATCATTCTGTTGTAAGTTACTTCGTCAAATTCACTAAACCTAATCTCAAAATGACTTAACCAACACCTAAACCTAACCCAAGTTAACCTAACCTAAACCTAGCCTCAACATAACCTAACCTAACCTCAGTCTATCCTAGCGCCAGTCTGACCCAATCTAACTTCAGTCTAATCTATCCTAACGTGAGTCTAACCTAACCACAGCCTAATCGAACGTACGCTAACTTAAAATAATCTAACCTAACCTAATCTCAACCCAAGCTAATCTAACCTAACATAACCTAACCTATAAATATGGTATCCTAATATAGTTTTGCCTCTTTTGTTTGAAAGATCTGCATCTCCCTGACGTTCCTGACGCTTCTAAAGTGGACCAATGGAAGTGAAACCGAAACCAAACAGATTGATATCCCAATCAATGTCGATGACGATATGGAAGTGTCTGAATCGTTAATTCAGGAGGATCTGGCGCCTGTACCGGTATCGCCAGTATCATCAGTGTCAGCAGTGTCACCGGTATCCCTAAAACAAGTGCAATTCAAAGACGCGGAACATTACCAGCAACACGACGACGAAGTGACAAGTGAAACCCAGTCAGAGCATAGTGAAATCTCTTCGAGGATTATGGTGTCAACTACCTATCCGACAGCAGTGTCCCTCGCATCTCCCTTAACTCAAGTAATACCCACAAAGCAGCGTCATGTCTCTAACAACTTCAAAGAAGGTCATGTTCATAACGGTCCAATGAAGACGGCCAAACCAAGAATGGCGAAAAAACCTGCGAATCCTGTTAAACCCATGTTTTATCAGATTATCAAAAAGGTTGAGTATACTCCCAGGAAGATTCAGCGTCGTCAGGGCCAGGGTTTTGGTAGTGATCATAGAGTGGTCTTTCGGCCGATGGCATACCCTGCTCAGCATAATGTCAGGTTTTTTATTAAACCTAATGGTAAGAAGGCGCCGAATGGTGGAAAGATCTTCATTCCAATTATGCCCAAACCCCATGAGCAGGCTCCCAAGTGGTTGGTACCAGGTGGTTCCCAAGGTTTGAGTGGGAGTGGATTGAGTGGGAGCTTGGATGGACTTGGGGCTTATAAAGGTCCTGGACAGATTCAAAGTTGGACTGAAGGTTACAGAGCTAAGCAGCATGGTCCTTACATGAAGGCCTTACATCAGGAAAAAGAGAAGAAACCTTTCACTGGACCATTGTATTCTCAGTTATCAGGACATTACCCTCGGGAAGAAGCTTTCGAGGGTTTGTTCCAAGGACAAGGCTTTCCAGGTTTATTACAAGGACAAGGATTTCCTGGTGGGGCTCAAGGACATGGGTTTTCTGGTGTGTCCCAAGGAAAAGGGTTTCCTGGTGTGTCCCAAGGACAGAATTTTCCTAGTATCTCGCAAGGTCAAGGTTTTCCTGATGTCTCCCAAGGACAGGTTTATCCAGCAGTATCCGAAGAATTAACAAGACCAGGAACTGAATACCTCGAAGGAGAAATTGTTCCAAACTCGGAATGGGAACACTCTTTTGAGTCTCCAAGAGGAGGATTCAATCACCTTGCGATGGCTCAGGAATACCCAGGTCAATTTGGCAATGCTGTACCAAATGGCCTTACGGAATATTACCACAAAGGAAACCCAGGGTTTGCACAGCTTCAAAATTACCAAAGTAAGCGTCCTACCTCTACCTCAAATATGAGACAACCTACGAGGCATTATGCTGTCCAAGAACAATTATTCGATATCCCACCACCTCAACTGATCCGTGGAAAGCCAATGGGTCCTCCTGTGAGACCTTTAGGACCAATCATTACCCAACGTCCCATGGTGCCCATGGCACGTCCCTTAAATAAACCCCAAGGTAGTCAATACCCTCAAATGTCAAGCCAAAACCTGGGTCATCCTGGTCCATCTTTCTCAGGATCAGGATCAGGACCTCTCACAGGGGAACTGGACTATAGTGCGTATCAACCGAACCCTGTGAAAATCTCATCGGACAATAGTCAACCTCAAGAGGATAACCTCCAACAATCTCCTCAAACGTCTTCCCAGATTGACTATCCCAAACATTTTCCAGCCCTGTCTTCGATTCAGGACTTTTCCCCGAACTACCTCCGTGGGTCCAATGAAAACTCGGAGCAATACAACTATTCCGAGGGGCCAGAACAAGAATCGTCAGGTTGGTCCTATCAACCCTCAGTTGAGGGTTCCCAATGGTCTCAACCTAATCAACCAAACCTGCAGGCTGCCTACGCTTGGAAACAGAAAACCCAAGATGGCCAACTGATTCAAGTGACGCAGGAGTCTAGAGCGGATGTTAGTAAAGTCAAACCGGACCCGAGTCGCGGTCATCGGTATTCCCAACCGGCACCTCCAAATCATTCCCTGGCGCACCATGAGATTGTTAAGAAACAAGTGGCGGGTACACTTCCCTCGTCTCAAGCTAGTGAGGGTAGTGAGGAGGTAACGGAACCGTCGAAAAAACCACAGGTTGTACCGGCTCCAACCACGCAGAAAGAGAGTATGATATCAAACGGTTGGACGCCTATTATTAATAATTAATGTTATTCCATGGAATGCATTACTAACTTTCTTCCAAAACCACAAAACGACACTCGTACCTAATTGAAGGTAACTGATCCGTAAACTTCATGAATATTCCCAACCGACACCTCCCAATTTTTCCCTGGCACACCATGAGATCGTTTAGAAACAAGTGGCGGGTACACTGGCCTCGCCCCAAACTAATGAGGGTAGTGAGGAGGTAACGGAACCGTCGAAACAACCACAGGTTGTACCGGCTCCAACCATGCAGAAAGAGAGTATGATATCAAACGGTTGGACGCCCAAAAGCACAAAACCCACACATGTATCCAATTGAAGGTAACTGATCCGTAAACTCTTTTACAACCAAACTTGCAAGCTGCCTACGTATGGAAACAAGAAAACCCAAGATGGCGAAGTGATTCAAGCGATCCCGGAGTCTAGAGCTGACGACAGTAAAGTCAAGTCGCGCCCGAATCCCGGTCCTTGACACCATAAAATTGCAAAAAGAAAGTATGATATCAAACGGTTGGACGCCCATTATTAATAATTAATTTTCCTTCATAGAATGCTTTATTAACTTTCTTCCTAAACCACACCTGTTGAAGGTAACTAGTTGAAGGTAACTGGTCCGTAAACTGTAAAATAACTTGCTTGAATCGAACGATGTTTCTAAGGCATTTTAATATCATATTTCGTGGAATGAAGATTGTGACACTTGTAACATTTGTTAAGTTGTTTGCTTGTTACTTGTTTTTGTGTTGTATTTATTAATTAATCATTAGTAATTTATTTTAATAAACTTTTATTTTCATAATTTCGATTGTAATAGTTGACCCAAAGGTTTTCTAATGTCCCCAGAATACACGTGTTCTGTAATTTTCCAAGGAGGCATGTGTTGCCCTTCAATTACTTGCTTCAGCTATTGAGGAACTTGTTGCAGGGTTTTAGGAATAAAATAAGCCAGCATGACCATTTTTAGATAGTTTTAATCACTCTGAGAGCATGTATTGCCCGTCACATTCTTCTTCTAGCTATTAAGGGACTTGTCACACTTTCTATGAATGAAGATCATACAGATCGAGCATTTCTTGGTGCTTCTAATTCCTCCTAAGCATGTGTTGCCCTTCAATTTTGGTTCTATATAGCATAAGCCAGTTCGAACAAATTTTGTTCCGGTTCTGATTCTTCTGAAGCACGTGTTGCCCTTTGAATTTTGCTTTCAGATATTGAGGGACTTGCCACACTTTCTTAAAAATAAAAACCATTCAGTTCGAGCGACTTTTGGTAGTTATGCGTTTCCTCTGAAGCATGTGTTGCCCTTCAATTTTGGGTTCTAATCATGAAGGGTCTTAGCGCACTTTTCCGGGCATAATATAAGCCAGTTCGAACAAATTTTGTTCTTCTGAAGCATGTATTGCCCTTCAATTTTGTGTTCTAATCATGAAGGGTCTTATCGCACTTTTCCGTGCATAATATAAGCCTGTTCGAACAAATTTTGTCCCGGTTCTATTTCGGATTCCTCTGAAGTACGTGTTGCCCTTTGATTTCTGCTTTCAGATATTGAGGGACTTGCCATATTTTCTTAGAAATAAAATCCATTCAGTTCGAGAATCTTTTGATGGCTCTCTGTTTCCTCTGAAGCATATGTTGCCCTCCAATTACTTGCTTCAAATATTAAGGAATTTATCGCAGGGTTTTAGGAATACAAGAAGCCAACACGAGTATTTTTAGGTAGTGCCGATTCCTCTGAGGCGTGTATTACCCATCAGTTTCATGGTTTAGTTGTTATTGTTAATACACTTATTGAATTGTTCATATATTGAAATAGTTTCTGTTAATGGGACCGGGTTTAAGGGTTGTCTGCAAGTGATATTAGAAAGAAATACAATAGACTCACCTATTGAACCAGTCGTCGGTGTATCTGGGGTACGGGAACGGGTCATTGCTGCTAAAGTCGTAACTGGCTTCGGCATTCTGCAATTCCAATGGAAGCAATTAATTATATCGAAATACAGAACGCTAAATGAAGAAGTTCATATAATTAGCATTGTGCCGAATTCGTTTACAATTCGTTATTTATCATTGTCTTTATAAATCACTGTCTTTAATTCAACTGAAGGTCATTAATCATTAAATTGAGGTGTACTTACGTAATTAAATTTCAAATCTGGATGCATGTAGTCAACACCTGTTGAAAAGAAGAAGAAAGTGAAAAAGACTTGAATCAGTTAGTGATTCACGACCTTTGTGCTGTTTAATACATTGCTAAATTTGCTCACGAATTTAGAATGCAGCGAAATTTGAAAATTTGACTACACTCGCACTCTCTTCCTGCGTTTCCTTGGAGCAAATTTGATCCAATCCCAAAAAGGGGACTCCCCCCTCGTTGGAAGTAAGGAAGGTAGGAAATGGGGTACAAATGACATTAAACTGAGAAACCCTCCTTGAGAAAAGCGGTTTGCATTCTTGAGAGAGGAACTGAAAGACCCCTGACAGCAGTGCAAACTTGTTCAAATTATTTCATGGGCATAAATAAACTTGTTTTTCTTTTTTTTTCTTGTTATAGTTCTCGGTGAAACTGGCTGACAATGAGCGACACCGATTTATGTATATGGGGCTTGACATAAATGAAAATTAAAGCAATTTACCGTCGTCCATAATGGCTGTTGTGACATTTTTACCGGTTACCCCTTGAGCCCATGCTGCTTCCACATTTAGATCCAGTTTAGCCTTGCCGCCATTCTGACCAGTGTTTTTCAAATACCATTGGAAGGAGAAATACGGATCGGTTGGATCCTTATGTGGTTGGATGTTCTTCACAAGGTTTTCGACGCGTAGAGGTTTATAACCTCGCTTAACACGTTGGAATCCAGGTTGCTGAATGGCTGAATGGATCTGTCAATTGAAAATTTTAAAGATTACTTTAATGTTTCCAAGTTTGGGATTTTTTTTCACCAGGGGCTACGAAAATAAAGAGGACTGGACTTGAACGGTTCATTGCATTGGTAAGGAATCGCCTTGGTAAGGAAACATACTTAAACCCCTTGAACAACGTAGGCAACTTTTGAAACCAAGAACTTTGCAAAGTTTAGAAACCTCCTGATGCATCTGAATAACCCTGAGCCCTATCTGAATACTCCGGATCTCTTTAGAAAATTGTTGGAACCCGTTACCTTTGCAATAGTTCAATAAGGTGACATTGCTGTTGCGAATCAAAAAACTCAGTCATGCAAGATAAACTAACTAACAAAGTCTGATTCCTTGGCTCGTCCAAAAGAATTCAAAAGGTTCGGATTAACACCTACCCGGTGCTTTCGCGGTTGAAATCGGAGAAGATGGTCGCGTGAATTTATAAAATTAAGGAATTGGTCTAGTTGCCTATTTGTTCCTGGCCAAATGCAAAATACGTCATCCACGTATCTGTACCATTTTACAATATTCTTCATGAGGGGATCGCCTGAAGTGAAAAGTTGCTGTTCAAAGGGGTGGCGATCATTGCGAGGGTTATAGAAAAGAAGTTGGGTAGGCATTGCTTGGAGACGGGTTAAGGTTGGCACTT
>WSZQ02072852.1:0-21535 GCA_019419845.2 Weissflogia rhopalogaster
TTAAATGGTGTGGTAACTGTTCAAACGACATTTCCGTACTTTGGGATTTCCCAAGTTCTTTATTTTACTTTTTTTAAAACTTTTTTACTTTGTTTCTACTATTTTTCTTTCTTTTTTACTTTAGTGTCTTTTATAAGTTTTTTTTATATGTTCATAATTTTTTTGTTACATACTTATATATTTGAAGATGAGTTAAGTTTATTCGGAAAAGACGAAAAACATTTCAAAGGACAATGAATAAACTTTGGAGTTAATTTTTGAAGAAAATTAAGGCTTGGTCACATTGACGTCGTTCATTCTTGCTTACTTTTACCGACGCTTCCTGTTACAACTGTATAAAGATAGTTTCTAGTGGTTAAAAACGAAATTAAAAAGGTAAATAGCAGTTTATTAGAAATAGTATACAATCTGCAATTCTTGAACAAAAAGAGAAAAACTTAGTCATTAAAAGATAAAGACATAAAAAAGTTAAGGTTTGATTATACTGAAATTGGTGATTATAGTATACTGTCACAATCTAAGTATAGTTTTTAAGGGTTATGAAAGGGAAAATAGCACTTTCTGTCTTTCTTTTTAACTTCTTTTCTTTTTCAAAGTAATTAATCATATTAGAGACTAAAACTATTGATAAGAAGAAGAATTCACTTTACTATGCATCCCCACCGAGAATCGAACCGGGACCTCGTGGTCAGCAGCCGTTGACCAGATCACTACGCCAATTGGCTGGACGAAAATAGCACTTAATTTCCAAAATTAAGTTTATATGACACAACCAAATAATACTCTCAAATTCGCTCTCTAATCTGTCTATTCCTCAAAAACCAAAAATCATAGTCGTTAGAAATTGAATTTTTAAGAAAGTTAAGGCTTGGTTGAACTGACGACGTTGATTTTCGCATGCTGTCGCCGGCTGGCACATTGTCAGCGATCACCAGTATAAATAAGGGTTTTAAGAGTAGTAAAGGGAAATTAATAGAAAAATAACACTTAATTCCCCCCCTCTCCCTCGCTCATTTTCCGGCATTATCACAAAAACAGAAAATAAAGCCGTTAGAAGTTAAATTAAAGAAAATAAAGGCATGGTTCAGTGTGACCAAGGTTAAAATATTCAAAGGAAGTATGATTCGGCAAAGAAAAACTTCTCCCTCCTTAATTTAACCTGTCTATTTTCAATAAAAAAAACAGAAAGCAAATTCGCTTTGACAAATACAAACCGAGACACTGATTGAAAATAAGCAATCAATGCCTATAATGAGCATGATGATGATGATGATATGATTATGTCATTATCACGTAGATGAAAGCAAAGCAGACGCACCCCGGGATTGCTTTCGCAAATTGAGTTTCGATCAGTGCGCGTTGGATTGTTACACGCGCAATTTGCGCTCGACAAACAAGCCACAGTCAGAGAGTCACCGAATGTGATGTGTGACAAATACACATCTGTTTGCGCTCTACGACGCGACGACGGGGGCCGGCTGAAATAATTCGCTCGGCACAATCCCGGGGTTGCTGGGGGGCAGTTGGTGGCTGGATGCACGATTGTGATTGCGATTGGTGGCAGTGCGAAAACTTCCCAATTAAGCCCGTGACCCCCCATCGCACCGTGGTGATGGTGGTGGTGGTTCTGGTCGTTCGGTTGACGGTTAACAGGGCGGAATTGCCAACGCTGTAGTGAACGGCGCAATTACAATTTGGATTTCAATCAACGCCCAATCAATTGCGTGCTGTTAATATACGACCCTGCCCACCCTACGACTACAATCAATTTTTCGGCCTCGTTATTCTATCAACTGTTAACAGGTTATTCGACTGGGACCTGCAATTTGGGATTTATATTATTTGATTATTTTAGGTATAGACGTGTTGTTTTAGTCCAGTGTTGTGTAATATACATATTTCAATATGGATATGAGAATAGACTGAGAAATGGTGCAGATAACCTACGGATGATCATAACCGCATTGGTTGAACATTTTATTCTAGGCAAATGGTTCTAGTCTAGTAAGTAAGGTGTAATCTAGTCTAGGGCATTCTAGTTGTTACGCTATAGTCGCGTTTGTTATAAACATTCCTTTATTTCCGGTGATGTGGGGGACCTGACTTAACTGGATGTTAAGTTAACTGGGTGTTAAGCGTTATTTTCACTACATCTCTGTTCGCAAAACACACGATTTCGCTGCAAACGCCGTACACCCTAGGCAACCAACTCAACACTAGTGTAATCTAGTGTAGTCTAAACTTTGAAGCTTTGAAATTCTAATACATCTCTCCGGAGACAAATGCTATTAATAACATTAACCATATTCGGCAGAGTCTCAAGTTTTGGTGTTCCTGGAAGGAAATTTATCACAAGATTCATTAGAATCAATGTTGACTCTTACTCTTAAAGAAACTCTTAATCCTTCACAAAAGGGTTAAGTGACACTAATAGGAGAATTATCAAGATCCTCCCAAGAAAGATCAACCAACATTCTCTAAGGTCCTCCAACAGGACAGCTCTGCATGGTCCTTCCATTAAGGAATCAATACTTTCTACATGGTCCTTCGAAGCGGATGAGCCAACTCTTTTTACATTTCGAGTAGGAGAATTGCAGAGTAGGTAAAATGAGATTTTGGTTGTGGCTGCCTGGTTGTCTATAATCCAAGGAAATTCCCACCTTTTTCAAGTAATATTTGAGAAGTATTATTTTGTAATACTTGTAACACTTTCAAGCTATATCTATGAAGGTATAAAAATGTAGTGTAGTGTAGCGTAGCGTAGTGTAGCGTAATGTTGTGTAGTGTAGTGTAGTGTAGCGTAGTGTCGTGTAGTATAGTGTAGTGCAGTGTAGTGTCGTGTAGTATGATGTAGTATAGTGTAGTGCAGTATAGTGTAGTATAGTGTGGTGTCGTATAGAGTAGTGTCCTGCAGTGTAGTGTAGTGTAGCGTAGTGTAATGTAATATAGTGCAGTGCAGTGTAGTGTCGTGTAGTGTGATGTGGTGTAGTGCAGTGTAGTACCGTGTAGTGTAGTGTAGCGTAGGGTAGTATAGTGTAATGTAGCGTAGTGCCGTCTAATATAGTGTAGTGCAGTGTACTGTCGTGTAGTATGATGTAGTGTACTGCAGTGTGGTCTAGTGTAGTCTGTTGAGGTATGCGGTAGTGTCGTGTACTGTAGTGTAGCGTAGTGTAATATAGTGTATTGTAGCGTAGTGTCGTGTAATATAGTGTAGGGCAGTGTATTGTCGTGTAGTGTGATGTAGTGTAGTGTAGTATAGTGTGTTGTCGCTTAGGGTAGTGTCGTGTGGTGTAGTGTAGTGTCATGTTGTATAGTGTAGTATGTTGTAGTAGACTGTACTACAGCGTTTATCTTTGTTTTCCCAATCAACTTCAATAGCCTAGTACAAAAGTATAGATTCTTTTAAAAAATCAAATACAAAAAGAACATAAATATTTAACCAGCACATAATCGAAACAAAGGCGTGTTTGCCAGTTTATCAAAGGCATTGGTGAGGATTAAAAACGAATTCGAAAGCCTCGAGGGTGTCGCAGGGTGCGGTAGCTGGTGGTTTGAGATTTGATGGGCCTATTCTACTCAAATGTTTCACTTTCACCCCCTTTGACAAGAGCAAGAGTATAGGGACAACAAAAAAACACAGTAGCAGCGCCCTTATTTGCGGATGCGATCAGCAACGCGCTTGTTACATGCTGTTACAACCAACCAAACACGCACTCCCCCAGATTCTGGCAGCACCCTGCTGAAGCTCCCGATGCTCCTGGAGCTGAGGGTGAGATGAGATGTAGTTGTGTTGCGGCTAATGGTCCGACAATGCCCTCAAGTATTTTTTAATGGCTAACCACATGTTCGCCGCGCAGATGTCACGTCTAATTGCAACTCGTGTAGAGGCGCGATTGTTTGAAGGTATTACAAATTAAAAATTTAAAAGTTTAAAAATTTTAAGTTTCGATGTGGCATCGAAAGGTTTGAGAGACAAAATGTGTGTGTGTGTGTGTGTGAGAGAGAGAGAGAGATGCTTAAGAAGAAGGGTGTAATTCGGTTTTAATGGAATTATATGTTGTGTCTCACACGTATCACATTTTGTTTGGTTAATTAAATAAATGAAAATTTTGAAGGGCGTTCGAGGTTTTGTAACTTGATCGTCGATAACTCCCTTGATAGATAACGAATTATATAAATTTATAATTTCTTATTTTTGTGGTTTAGGTTTTTAAGGTTAAAATTAGGGGGCTGAAAAGTATATTAATTAAAGTCACGTCATGTCACATCAAGTCACGTCACGTCACGTCACGTCACCTCATATCACGTCACCTCACTTTACCTCACCTCACCTCACATCACGTCATCTTACGTCACCTCACGTCACCTCACGTCACGTCACCGACCGTCACATAGGTATAATCACGCCCCGTCTCTTAAGAAAAATGCGATAGTTCGACTATAGTTCACTTTGTATCATTTCTTGGACATTTTATTTGAGAACTTGTAAACTATTATACATTATTTATTTGAGAAAATCACGTTATTACAAAACTTTAACTACCCAGTAATTAAATGTTGTCACGGCGCGGCGAGTCTGTTGAGAAAACCAGAAATGTTTCAAAAGTCACTTTCTATGTAATTGACAATCAATCACGTCAAGAGCCAAGGAAGATAATGTTACTATCAAAATCACTCCAATTTACGTACGAAAGTGATGTTTTGGGAAAGTCACGTCACGGTACTTCAAAAAAATATCACCTTACATTACTGGAAAAAGTCACGTCACCCCAAGAAACATGAGAAATCCATCTTGACGTCACACAATTTGAGAAATTCACAGTTCATTAAGTGATAACATGAAAGCTCGACTCTAGATTGTTACACATTAATTATAAAAAATAAATCAGGTAAAGAATAAATCATCCCACTTCACTTCACTTAAGAGAATCTTATTACATCTTGTCTTCACGATATTTTTTGAAAAGTCACGTCACCTCACGAGATATTTTCAGTGCGTTTATGCCTAGGGAAAATATTTGAAAATTATGTCAATTAACGAAAAAAAAGTAACGTCGCGTGAGAAAAGGTTACGTCGTGTTTTTTATGATTATTTTATAATTCTGTGAAATTTCGAAATATTAAGTAATACTCTAAAAGTGCAAGAAAAAGTGACACAAAAGTTCAGAAAAAAAAAGAGAAAATGTCATGACAGGTGAGAAAAAGTCATGTCGCTCCATGAAACTTAAGAAAACTTGAGAATAACATCTTAATGTTATTATGCGTTTGCCAATGATATTTCTTGAAAAGGCACGTGAACTCACCTCACGTCATCACAGGTCATCTCATATCACATCACTACCTCACCTCAGGTGGCACCACTTGTGTTACTAATCACGTTCTTAATGAAATTCACAAAAAAATTCTCCAAAATTCACTTAAGTCACTTATAAAGTCATTAAAACAATTTTTAGGTTACCGAAATTTATCTACACTTCGCTTATACAAAGAAATAATAACTTCAGTTTATAGATAAAATAAATATCATTTGTCTTGTCAATTGTAGTGATTGCTTTCGGGTAGAGACGATAAAAATGACGCTTAAATCAGTTAAAACACATTACAATCATAGTCAAGGCCTCTCAAATAAAATACAACCTAAAATGATCACCAACTAATAATTTCAATAGAAAAAAAAAGTCTACACTTACCCGTCGGCGTCGCGTGTCTCTCTCCTGCCGCCCGGCGTCCATCGATAAATAGAATACGCAATCATTGCCCATATATAATGTTATATCAATTTATCAAATCAATTGCGTTAGTGCGATGCTGTGGTCCATGGCTATGTCTATGGCGGGCTAAATTATATTAGGCCAATTGCGCCTAATCGACTACGCAAGACACTGGAGTCTGAGCACACTCGGGCTCAAAATAAGACAATCGACGCGACACTCATCTACACATAATTTTGATATAGTTATGTTTAAGGTCTTTTTATTCCTTAAGTCTAGGATATTTTCAATTAAATTACGTACGTACTTAAGTGTACTTAAATAAATGTAGAGGCACTTAAGTAAGTTGTGTTACTTCAGAAAAAAAGAGGGGTAAAACAAGTATACGTTATTAGTCTTTTAGAATAGTCACGTCTTCCATGCTCACGTCACGTCACGTCACCTCAATTCTTCTTACGAGACCTTATGCAAAAATATAAAAGATAATACCAAGAAGAAACACTATATGCGATATCTTCAAAAAATCACGTCACGTCATGTTACGCCACGTCACGTCACGTCACGTCACGTCACTTCAATTCACCTCACGAGACCTTATGCAAAAATATGAAAGATAAAACAAAAATAAGCACCATGTGCGTTATCTACAAAAAATCAGGTCACGTCACTTCAATTCACCTCACGTGACCTTTTGCAAACATATGAAAGATAAGACAAAAATAAATACTATATGCGTTATTTTGCAAAAATATAAAAGACCAAACAAAAATAAACACTTTATGCGAAATCTTCAAAAAATCACGTCACATCATGATACGTCACGTCACCTTAATTTACCGCACGTAACCCTAAGCAAAAATATGAAAGATAAAACAAAAATAAACACTATTTGCATTATCTAGAAAAAAAATCACGTCACGACACGTCACGTCTCCTCAATTCACCTCACGTGACATTTTGCAAAAATATGAAAGATAAAATCAAAAATAAACACTTTATGCGCTATCTTTAAATAATCACGTCACGTTACGTTGGGTCACGTCACGTCACGTCACGTCACCCCTCACTTTTAACCTTTGACGAAAAACATTAAATCCTTAAATAATATTAAATACTAACTTAAATAGATTCAAATTATGTGCTGCAAGAGGACTTATTGTTAGGTTATATTTAAAACCCTTTACATTTGCATCTATTAAATACAGACAGAAATTAAAAACCTCATTGTCGGGGGGCATAAATTGAATTAATGAACGCCATCATGCGCAATGCACTTAACACACGAGCGCAAATAAAATAAGTCGAGAACGAAGAAAGAGGACCCCACAATGGAAGACAATAGAAACAAATTGGTCGAACGGGGCAGCCACGCTCCGAAAGTAACACTGGCGCGCATATACATAGAAGCTAATGGGTTAATAGATTTAATTAATACAGCATTGAACCGTCATATTAATGCACGTTACATTCGAGAGTCTCTGCCGCCGCCACCGCGACGCGCGCGCGGTAATAGATGCATCATTCGGGAAGGGAATCCATGTGTATGTATGGGTGTATACTGCTCAATTTATTTTCCGTACCGTCGCACGCACGAGAGCTGGGTACGTTCGCTTCTGTGTGTGTGTGTGTGTATGCTGCTTATTAAAATTAACCCATTTATTTATTTATTAAGTGACATTAACGGCCTCTCCACACTTGCTTATTAAATGCCACCAGCGCATTCAATCAGGCGCAATATGTGAATGATAGATACACCGCATTGCTGTGGCCCCCTGATGATGTAAATATTGCATAGAGGTCGAAATAACGTGCTGAATTTGCTTCGAAATTGACTTGAATCATTTTACGTCATTTTATTAGTTTGTTTTTCTGCATTTATTTCTATTTTTTGGTTGTGGGAGAACAAATATTGGCAGAAGAATTGGAGAAATTTAGGTGGGCATTTAGGTGGGCTGAGAAGTCACGTCACGTGATAAAAAGTCACGTCGTCAATTTCTTTGAATTTTTGATTTCATAGGACATTTCAAAAATTTAAGTAAATTAAAACTAGAGAAAAATCACGCCATGTAAAAGACAAGTCACGTCACGTGAGGAAATGTCGCGCCATAATTGTCGGTGTATTTTTTATTTAATATGAAATCTCGGAAAATGAAGTCAACCTAATGCTATGTTTGAAATGTAAAAAAGGCACGTCGCGTGAGAAAAAGTCACGTCACATATTTTGTTTTTAAAGGAAATATCTGTTTCTCAAGTCGAGAAAATAAGATTTTTGAAGTGCATCAGAAGTCACGTTTCGTGAGAAAAGTCACGGCACGTGAGAAATATCACGACCCACGAAAAAAGTCACGTCAACTAAAATCAATAATTTTATATCTTAGCTGTTAAAAGAAAAACTTAAAATTGTTGTCTAACCAAAATTTACGTCAGAATACACATACTCATGTTATATGTGAAAAAGTAACGTCATCTAAAAAACATAATTTTAAATCTTATTTTTAAAAGAAAACTTAAAATAACTGTCAGCCGAAAAAGTTATGTCACGTGACAAAAAGTCACGTCACGCGAGAAAAAGTCACATCACCCGAAAATGATTATTTTAAATTTTCTTTGTTAGAAAAATGCAGTTTTGTAAATTTGAATGAAATAGAAATGGCAGGTGATTTTTTGTCAGAGAAAAAAATCAAAAAAAAAATTGAGCATTATTTTTTCTCAAATTTTATTGCCTTAATTCGCCTTAAAAGTTAACATATCTACAATTACAATTTGCCTTTGTTTGCGTTGTGTGTAAGCCAGTTCATAATACTTTTTTTTGATTTCATGCCTTTTGCAAGTAGCGCTTAATAATAATAATGTAGTAATAATAATAATACTGATTACTAGGTACACGTTCGACTTATCTATCTACTGAGTATTGCACTTTTGACACAATTTAACGACTTAACTAACTTCATTTCTTTGGTTGTTTTCGTGTTTTTCTCATAGCTTTTGTTGTAATTTGTATGTATACATTCGTATATATGTGTATGTGTGTTGTAGGTGTGTCTATGAGTGTGTGAATTATTTGTCTGGCTACTTACGCAACTACTTAAGTGGTAACAACACACACGCACCCTCACACACACACACACACATCACTTATGATGTTCATCAACAATTATTGTTCCGTTATTGTTCCTTGAAATCCTTCGGGAGTTCATCGACGACGTGTCGTGCCACCGCCGCCGACGCATCCTGCAGCGAGTGATGTAGATTGAGCGGCGGCAGAAGTGGAAAGTTGAAGCCGGCGGCGGCGAGCGAGTTGAGATGGCCGGTGGCGGCGGCGTGCTGATGAATGCTGGCGACGTGCTGTAGCGACTGCAGGAGGGCGGCGGAGTGCTCCTGCGCCTTGCGCCGCAGTTCGGCGACGCTCGACGAACGCTGCAGGTCGGTGGTGGCGGGCGATGAGGCCGTGGCTGTCGTGTCCAGCGTCGAATTGCCCTGGTCGTCGGTGGCGCCGGTAGATGGCGTCGTTGTCGTCGGTGGTGGCGTGACGGTCGGATGCTGCTGGTGGTGGTAGAAGAGGTTGCCAATCGGTTTCATGGGGCAGCAGGAGCAAAAAGTGGGAAAGCCCTTAAGGGCGGGGAAGAGAGGTGAGGAGAACTGCGGCGGGAAGAAAAGTGGTGGTGGTGGCGATTTGGAGCCGTTGATCGGTGACGTAGGGTTGAGGCCAGGGTTTAACGTTGATGGTTTGGTTGGGTCGAGGATAGGGCGGAAGGACATGCTGTCGCGGCCAAAGGGGAAGATGTGCGAGAGGTTCGAGGGTGGTTTAAGCGGTGACGTTAGCATTGCTTCACTTTGGGAAGGCGGTGGCGTTGGTGTGGGGCTGCCCCCGGTGCTGACTACCTCCGAGTCGGGGTCGGTGGTTGATGGTTTTTTGTCCGTCACAGACGGTGGGGTTTCCCCATCACTGCTGCAGCTATTTGATGGGGAGCCGATGTTTATTTCTTCGCACTGGGAGAAAATTTTGAAGATTTTACGTTAAAATGATGACGATTCATGTTGAGCGATGCAAAATCACGTTAAATAACGTTAAATGACGTTAAATCAAATTAAATCACGTTAAAAGACATTAAATAACGTTAAATATGGTTGAAATTACGATATAATGATGTTTAATAGCCGAAAACTGACGGAAATAAGACGAACAATGAGGTTCCATTTTTATCCATATGTTAGGATAACAATTGTCAGGAAAAAATGTATATGTCATTAAAAGTGACCTTAATATGACGTTCGTGAAATACGCTATATAAAAACTTTTCGAAAGTATCCTTTCGCAAAAACAAAACTAAGGAAATGTATAATTTCGTCATGGTCATATAATATGACGTTAAATCACAATCTATAGCAAGAGAACCAATCCTCAAAATATGCTTAGAATAATTTCAAAATTACATGAACAATTTCAAAAATATATAAAACCCTAATGCATTCACATGGTGACGTTAATGTAGGTCAAAGTGACCCTAATATATCGTTCGTGAAATACGTTATATAAACTTTTTCCAAAGTATCCTCTCGCAAAAACAAAACAATAATAATTCCACTGAGGAAATGTATAATTTTCTATAAGAATTTAATAATTTTTCTATAAGAAAGAGATCCAATCCTCAAAATAGACTTAGAATAATTTCAATATTACATAAACTATTTCAAAAATATAGAAAACCCTAATATATTCCCATAATGACGTTAAATGACCTAAATATGAAGTTTAAGTAATATATCACTAAAATGGAGATTTTCGAAAAAGAAAAAAAAATACCTCATCTTTGGTATCATCCTCATCTTGCTTAATCTCAGTATGCCCAGGTGTCACATCATCACCACCGTCTCCACAGCGTTTCCTTTGCTCCTCTTTATGACGTTCCGCTTTACGCCACTTGGCTCGTCGATTCTGGAACCATACCTGAACACGAGCCTCTGTCAAATTGATCTTCATCGCCAGATCCTCTCTGGTGAAGACGTCCGGATAGTGTGTCTGAGCAAAGGCGGTCTCTAGCTCTTCCAGCTAAGCAAAATGTAGATAGCCCCAAATATCAAGTTATATGACTTTATATGTATGACGTAAATTGATGAAAAATGGAGTTAAAAGAAGCGAAATGACGTAAAATGATGTCAATTCATGTAAAATGACGAAAAAATGACGCTTACCTGTTGTAAGGTGAATGTGGTACGATTGCGTCGCTGTTTACGACGCACAAAGCTGTCATCATGCAAACCCGTGTGATAGGAATATGTTGGATCTGTTAATTAAAATTTTAATTAAGATTATTAATAATTTATAGGCAATTAATCGAGTTATATTTAGTATAACGGTGCTACTAGAGAATTTCCTTGGTGTTTGTTTCACTTACATGGGTGTGAGGTACCAAAGGGATAGTCGATCTGATGTGGTGGTATACGAGCAGCGGCGGCGGCAGCGGCAGCAGCAGCCGCCGCCGACGCCGTCCCGCCGAGATGGTGATGAGCGCTGGGGGCACGCGGCGCCGCCGATGACAGCGACGGCGGGAAGTGATAGCAGAACATGCTGCGGGCGACGTCGCCACTGTCGACGCCAGCCAACTAGCAACAATTACAATTAAATTTCATTAATTATCTTTATAATATCGCCAAAACTCTTTTTATATGTATTTTCAAACATTCTCCTTTTAAGAAATACCTAAAACTCGACTTAAGATGATTTAATGGATTGGTAATTTTTATGACGTGTTTATGACGTTTGCATCTCACCATGAAATCAAAGTTGGTTAGTATTAAACTATAATATTTTTATGGGTTTGGTCATTTTTTATGACGTTCTGATTTACTGCTCAAATTATAGACTTTTTTCAACGTCAGGATTTTTGGATGTTATTTGAGGTTAACGAAAAAACGAAACATTTGAAAAATATTCCGGTCATTTTCAGGTTATTTTACGTCATTTCTTCATAATTTATACATTGTCTTAAAAAATTAAAGAAGTGGTTACAGATGAATTATGTTCATAAAAGAAAAGTGTTCATTGTCTTTTACAAAAAAGCATGTATGAGACAATTATTTCCATAGTATAATAACGAACAACGCAAACAATGATTAATAGAAGGACACTCGAAACGCACTCCACCAGGATGCACCTTGGGGGTTCCCCCATGTTTCGTGTTTTTTGCACCCCCTCAGGACGTGTTGTGAACGAGCGTGCTTGAACAACAAAACACGCGCGAAAACAATAGGTTTAATGACTCGCAATTGAATAGCGTCTAATTATAGTGTCACCCAATGACGTCATTAAAAATACCTCAATTTTTACGTAACTTAAAATTCTCTCTAAAATATTTTATTATGAATTACAAATATCTATTTGCGACAAATGCAATAAATATTGCCAAAGAGTTTACTATTAACCGTAAAATGACGGAAAAATGACGACAATTCGTTCATTCATTCTTAAAATTAAAGGATAATACAATTTAAAAAACAATAAAACCTGATAATTCACATTAAAAATAATTGTAAACCACAAAAATGTCTTAAAATAACCAAAGAATCCGTTATTGGGCCAAAAATGATGTGAGAATGACTAACAAGCCGATATACATAAATTTAAGGATAATAATATTTTAAAATCAAGTGATAATGAAATTTAAAAACCTTCGAAATCAATTTTTTCAATAATAAAATTACTGCAAACAAGAAAAAATATTTAAAATTATTATGAGTTCTTTATTGACCCTATCATGACGTAAAAATGACGTAAGTATGACCTAATTACCATGTTAATTAAATTAAAAGGATAGTAAATTTTTAAATTCAAACAAATTTCGTGAAAATGACATAAAAGCTACAAGAAATGCTCCAAACTTAAATGTAAAGGGTAATAAAGTGTAAAAACTAATATTATCTAAAATTTTCACATTAGAATGACTGAAAATAGAAAAGTAAACTGAAAATTGCCATAAGATCTATTTTGAAGATGTGAAAATGGCGTTGAAATGAAAAGTTAATTGACACACAAGTCTTAGTAAGAGAGGAAAACAGTAATAGTGTTTAAAACCTGCTAAAGACTCTTGAATTTATCACAATGAATCTTAAAATGACGTGAAAACGTCCTCGAATACTTCAAACTGCAATGTAAAGACTAAGAAAATCTTGAAAAAAATAAAATCTGAATATTTACACTTTAAGTTGATTGAAAATGTGATAAATATATAAAATGGCCGGAAAGTCTATTTTGAAGACGTGAAAATGACCTCAAAATGACCTAAAGGGCTTTAAATTCGAAGTTAATTGATAGATAAGTTAAATATAAGAAATTTGTTATTACAACATTTGAAAAATCATAGGAAAACAGTAATAGATTTAAAGAACTGTTAAATACGCCTGAAAATCATTGTGATAACCGTAAAATGACGTGAATGTGACGACAAAATGACCAGAAATGCTTTAAACTTCAAATTTAGCGATAACAAAACCGACGAAAACTGATTTTGCAACAATATAAATGACTGTGAACCACAGAATTCTTAAAATTTATCAAAGAGTCCATTTTTACCACATAAAATGATCTAAACATGACCAGAAAGCATTACCACATAAATTAAAAGGATTCATATCTTAAGAAACTAATAATACTCCCTAAAAACTGTTAAAGACTCTTGAAAGTATCACAATGAACCTTAAAATAACGTGAAAATGACATCAAAATGACGTGAAAATAACGTCAAATCGACACAGGCTTAAAACTTAAAATGAAAGGAAAATTTTGTTACCTTTCGCACGTCCCCGAAAATTGTGAAGCCTTTTTCGAAACACACACACTGGAAAAACTCAACCCTTTCACTCTACACTTGTGCACTTTCGTAACTTAGGTCACTTTTAATCACGTTGCTAGTCTGAGAGAGGCACATAAACTTGAGGAAAACGTTGGGAATGTTTCAATGTTTGGCAAGAAAAGTTGTTAAAAACTTGATGATATCAGTTATCACCGCCAGGATGAATCCTCGCCAACGGAGTGCGACGGAATGCCAGGCAGCGACCGCCGACGCCGTCGCCGCCGCCACCGAGTGTGAGAGTGTGTATCGTCTCTCCTGCAGCGGGCTGAAGTGTTTTTCGGGTTGCACGTCTCACTAGCACTGCAGTCGGCTGGCGTGTGCCGTTATTGTCATCGAAGTAATCCACTTACGGGCGCGCTTACTCGCTTAGGCCAATGATACAATCATGCCGCGATTGTCGTGCGTGCGTGCTGCCGCCGCCGCTGTTGCTGTTGCTGTTGCTGCTGATGCTGAAGGAGATCGCCTCTCTCTCCTCCCCAAACGACAAAACGCGCGCAGGCGGTAGTGTCGGTGGAAGGGCGGGCGCATGGGGGCGGAAAAAAGGCGCGGTTAAACGTGCTCCTATCGGCCAATAGTCGCAGGCGAAAGAGAAGCCACTGTGTGAGATGAAGCCAGAGTGGGACACCAAGAGAAAGAAGGAGGGAGCAGGAAAGAGTGGCAAGCGCAGGACGAGGAGCAGGATAGTGACAATGGAGCTAATGTAGGAGGAGGAGGCGGCACAACAATCGCAAGTAACTCAATCTCACCAAATTAATAGCACATCGACTGGTTGATGATAGTTGACTTGGATTCGATTTGAATTCATTGCTTTTATTTTGTTTTCTTTGATGTTTTCTTGATTTCTTTGATTTTTAAACAAACATTTTGAAAATGATATTTTTCCAATATCATAATCATCTTATGAATTATCATAATTATCATCAGATGATTTTGATAAATTCTGTTTTATTTTCGCAAAATCTGAAAATTCACTGTAGATAACCAAATGTACAATGACGTGTACAAAATTAATAGCAGTGATTCAAATTCGTTTACGTTGGGCTATTTAACACACATTATAATCGTACCGTTTTTTAGTTCATATTGTTTTCCTTTCCTTATTGTTTTTCAAATTCATAGAAGATTGACTGGTTGGTGATAGTAGACTTGGATTCGATTTGAATTTATTGGTTTCAATTCGACTAGTAGAAATGAAAGGAAAAGGCGTAAACGAAAAGTCGCCTCTTTGCATTGAAATTTCCGGTAAGAAAGTCTCCAAACTAGAAACCATGAAATTAGGCAACTATAAACAACCAAGAAAGAAGAAAGAATTGTAATTTCTTAAAATTTTCTATATTTTATTTATTGTAGGCAATTAGTATGATGACGTTTACAAAATGAAGTCTTGACAATAATATAGGCAACCAACAGTCTACCACAACAAAAACAGTTTTTAAAAACCGAAAAAAGTCAATAAATGCTTAAAAAAAGAAAACACATGAATTAATATAATAACTCTCATTTTTTAAAGAAAATATTATTAAGATACTTGCAATATCTCTTAAATGAATAAATATAGACAACCAAATGTACAATGACGTGTAAAATTGAATAAAATGCAATGCAAATTAAAAGAAATTAAACAGAGGAGAAACTACAAGACTTGACAGCTTTTGCTGAGTATCTACAACGAAAAATAAAGCACATTAATAACTGAACGGTTCTGGGTGGGTGCAAAGTTGGAGGCTGCGAATTCGCAGCGGGATGCTACAGGAGGCTGAATTCGGTTAAAAAATTATGTGATCCGTCCGTATTGGTGCAAAAATATACTTTATTGCGCACCCAAAAATTGTCTGCTATCTGCTTACGGCGCGCTGTGTTTTTTTCTCACTGCAAGTGGTGCCTGGTGCCGCACTTAATTAAGAATTAATAAGCGCGTCGTTGTGGTGGGTATTAGGCTCATTTCTTTAAAAGCTTTCCACTTTTGGCGGCTGTTTTTGTTTTACACGATTGCGATTATTTTGATAAGCCTGAAAAAGCACAATTGTTCTGTTTGCCTAAAGTCCAATTTGTAAATGCGGTAAAACTTTGATTCAAACACAAAGACGCTATAAATTTAGCAGTTTGTGAGGATGTGGGGATGTAGAGATGGATTTATTTGCAAACTTTTGCGAGTTATTTCGTCTCAGGTGGGTTTAGATTCACAATTAGTTGATTTTGCAGATTGTTGTTTGCTTGAAACGCTTGGAACACTTAAAACACTTTATTTGACACTTTGTTGGACACTTTGTTGGACACTTTGTTTGACACTTTGTGGAAAACAAGTTGTTTGATTTTCTTTTTATCACCTAAAAAAAATTACCTCTGAAAAATGAGAGCGAAATTGTGGAATTGTCTATTTTTGCAGCCAATCTTAAATTACTCTAAATATAAAGTAGAATAAAAATGTTTTCACTTGCCTAGTTTATTTAACTTCTTCCTAGAGTAACAATGGCAATGTGCGTGTGATGTAATGAGATTCAATCGATGATGATGATTGCCTGAATTCGGATATGGATTTGCTTAAATATACAAAAGAGAAAAACAAACTTGTGTTATCTTATTACTATGTTAAATCTAGGTGGCAGGGATAACGATATGCAGTTGGCCGTGGAAAACAAAACTTGTGGTCTTGGATTGCTGCGATGTTGTGGATTGGCGCGAACAGATAGTTTTATTTTTTGAAATTTTGTTGGAAATAGAAAGATTGGTTGCCTATATAGGAAGCTATTAGAACTAACATGAAATAATAACAGAAAAAGCACGCATAAAACTGAATTGAACAGCTTTATCTCTAGATTTATCTTGAGGTCGATGCGCACGTTGGCATCGTATTTCAATCTGGTGACGGCGGCGGCGGCAGAGGCGGAGGCGGTGGTCGGGGGTGTCAAATTCGTTCAATATCCCTACTGCTGCTGCCGCCACCGCCGCCGCTTGTCGAACGCATCCCGCGGCTATTTTTCCGAGTTCATCGTCGAATGCAAATCGTGGAAATCTATCAGACTTTGCGCGCCGTTAGTGCCTTATTTTCCACATTGCGCATGCAAATTTAAACATTGCTCCATTGCTCGGCGCACGAGTTTGCCAGACATGATTTTACCTACCTACTGTGGTGGCGGCAGAAGCGGTGCGGTGCGCGGTGAATGAAGAGGCGCCTGATGGGAAACGCGGGGGCGGCTGCTATAAACCGAAAGTACCTCTCGCTGGTTTCGGAGATGGATGGCTGCGCTTGCCGCGGCCGGCATAAATTTATGTTCGAGATGAGGTATAAATATTTTATGTGTTTTCTTGTAATCGTTGAGGGTTGGAGGCGGCAGTTAGGAGCGGCGCGGTTTGGCGGCAGTATCAGAACTGCAAAACGGGGGAGGGGGCTGAGAGCGTAAAAAATGCCAAGAAAATGATGATGGAAACAGAGACGGAAAACTCACATGGACCCTCGAGTATACTTTTTGTTATAATGACTTAAGATATAGCTTAAGTCATTACAACTTAACTACTTAAGTCAAATATCTTTACTTAATTTAATTGCGAGATTTCGAGAATGAGACGATAAAAATATATTTCTAAAAATGCTCGATATTGACTTAAGTCATATCATACTTAAGTCATATCAGACTTAAGTCACATGAATTAAGTTCGATATCTAAATTGACTTAAATGAATGCATAACAACAACAATGAAATTATTTTCAGAAGTTACTTAAGTTATATTATATTTAAGACATTTGAAATCCTGGAGGTATACGTTTTAGTTATAATGACTTAAGATATAACTTAAGACATTACAACTTTACTACTTAAGAGTCAACCAATGTATAGCAACAGCAACAATGAAATTATTTTTGGAAGTTACTTAAGTTATATTATACTTACGTAATTTAAAGCTTAAGTCACTTAAGTAAAGTAAAAGCAATCAAATAATAACAATTATTTTAGGAGATTATTTTGTCAATTATGACTTAAGTCACATTATACTTAAGTCCTTGAATCTTAAGTGTCTTAAGATGTTTCAGGGATTTAATAAAGTTGGAAGAAATAACCTAGACAACCAGTTATACAATGCCGTGTTCGGAATGAGTAGTTATTAGTGGGGTAACAAAGTTCTTTGGTTTGTTTTGTTTTGGAACTTTGTGAATCACCCTGTATGAGCTACAGGCAAATCGTATCTATCTGCGCCAGCGTAAATTATACACAGATCTACATACTAACGATATTATTTTGTTACAGTTATACCCGACCGATGCGCGTTGGCGGTTGACGGGGAGAGGCGGCAGTATAATACTATGATTCTTAGGAGTGTTGCCGTCGGCGGTGGTGGCAGTAGTCGAACGCAGAGAGCAAGGGAATTGAAGGGAATGACGACCGCCTCCTCTTTCTCTTTGCTCTCCGTCTCTAATACCATCCCACTCGCTCTCGCTCTCGTTCTGTATCTATCCTTGTCTGAGATTCATCGAACCAACGCGCTATATCACATTCTAACTCGCTCCATCTCATTCTAATTCGCTCCATCTCATTCTAACATAACTCTATCTCCTTCTAATTTCGCTCTATCTACCGCCACCTACACTGCTCCTACTACTACCACCAAAGCCAACGTCGACGTCGCCACGACTGCCGCTGGATCATAATTTCGTTTGCAATATGCGCGTTATGGCTGCCGCGCCATCATCGCCGCCTCCATGCATATTAAATCAGGAGGTGGGCGGCGGGCGGCGGCGGCGCGGCACGATATTAGCATGCGTTTCGCGGTAATGCCATCAGCGGCCGTAATTTGTGTACGTTACTACTTTCAGTCGAATTTCAGCTGACGCCAACCAAACCTCCCAACCACCCGCGCCCAGTCTCCCTTCGTCCTCGTCACTCGCCACCGCCGCCACAACCGGCAGCACTGGCGCCGCCGCCGCCGAATGCAAATGGCGCAAATTAATTACGCACTGGGTAAGTTATTAATTATATTGCTATCAATTTCAGCCGTACGTGGAATAACCGAAAATTAACTCCGGCACGGCGCGCGGGAAACGAGGATAATGTAGGCAACCAGTTATACAATGATGTGTACAAATTGAATTGTTCTTAAAAGTTACCTTTTAAAAAGTGGTTTATTGAAGCGATTTGTTAGAAAAAATGTTGTCCTAAATTATGTGTATAATTTTGTGACTTAAAAAATCTTATTTAACTAAAGTCACTTAAGTCCAATATGAGAATATTCAGGATGTTTCAGAAAATGCAATTGCTGAAACTGTTATTTAAATAATTTAATGAATTAATAATATAATAAAAAAAACTATTACACATCGAATACAAAGGGTTTTCAATAAATACAGCTTGTTCTTAAAACCTAATTTTGTTTCTTCAATTAATTGTTTCAGAAAATATACAGACTGTTTCAGAAAATCTATAGGGTGTTTCAGTAAATGTACAAGCTGTGTTAGAAATATGTAGGGTGTTTTAGAAAATCTGCAGGGCGTTTCAGAAAACATAAAACAGAAAAAATATTATCCCGCAGTTTATTAATCGGATTACAGTCCAACTTCATAACATTCCATCGATTTGTAGGAGTATGTGTGGGTATATGTATGTGTGTGTGTGTGTGTGCATATTCGGGTGTGACTGGGTGTGTATGTGATGATGAGCTTACGAGAGGTTTTATCATCGAAAGTTTTTCGTATTTTTCGCCGACTGCCCGGCTGCTTTCCCATCGACGGCGACGTGGTTCAGATTGCGTTGGTTTTCCCTCACGGGGGTGGTTGCTGGCTGGTGATAGTTGAGGGGCAGGAGGAACGTAACGCGATTACGCAATTTCGGTGCATTTTGTGCGCGAAAACTTTGTTTGGTGCGCGACCAACGCTTTGCGCTCTCCTTCCTCCTCCCCGCCTCCACCCCTCCTGCCGACCAAATCCACGGTCTACCTTTCGCAACTAGCCGATGATGGGCCAAAGCCAAGCAAATTAAATTTATCTTTCCAGTTCGTTACTTTGTTAGCGAGTTTCTTCGATGCTCCTCTCTGTGGGAAAAGAAAAACCACCGACAGACGACGACCGTCGACCGCCAACGTGAGAGATCGAGATCACGTTTCGCCAATGTGGTAATCAACTTTATTACTGCCACTTTCGCTCTAATTTCGCGAATGCGCAAAATTTCATTAGATCTCTTCGGTTTGCCCTTCGGCTATTTTTTTTCTCAACTTCTTCTTTTCGTGTTTTCGATTCGAAATTTGACCAAAACCAATTCTATAATATATAATTTATATGTGATTAAATTAATAAACATGACTTAAGTTGGCTTATGATTACTTTACTTAAGTTAAGTATACTTAACGTATACTTAACTTAAGTCAGGTTTACGTAAACGAAAATGAAAACATTGCAATTGTTTTGGTGCAACATTATTTTAAAAACATGAAGTAAGTTGACTTAAGATATGACTTAACTTAAGTAGCTTTTCAATTTACCTATTTTACGTCGAAAACTGCTTCTTAAATAGCAAATTGTCTTAAGTTTCTTAAAAATTATAATTTTTTTCTCAAACATTGTTTACAAACCTACTTAGGATAAATTTGTGCATGAACCCAGTGAAACCTTGAACGCCAGAAACCATTACTTATTCTCAGCCGCCCCTTCCATCCGACGTGAAGCTTATATAACATCGAAGAGAAGGCAGTGGAGGCTTTGGAGGCGGCTGCGAAAAATATAAAATGTAAGCGACACGCCAAAGGTATCGCTTTGCGATGCAAATTGATATTAACGATTGCGTAAACTTGGTTTACATCACGTAGAAAGTGTGTGCGAGCGGCGGTTTGGAGACGGTGCGCGGTGGCGGCAAGTGATATCACTTTAATTCACTTTGCTACACCTGGGGACCTGTCGTAAAATTACGCGCACCTTTCGTTCACGTAAGCAAATTCAGATCTTCATTCGTTATCGTTATCACCACCGTTGGGCAAATTCAATTTTAAGCACAGACGACTTAATTTAAGTGGTCTTATGAAAATCAAGATATATTTAGAAATATAAAGTAATTTACTATTAGGTTAAGTTTAATGAGTGACTTAAGTATTTCACTCGACTTAAGTTTTTTTTATCATTATGGCTTAACTTAAGTCGGTATAACTTTAAAGTCAGTTTTTCTTTTAATTTCAGACTACTTATAGAATTCTTTAATGATTTATTAACTTTTACATCATTTGCAAGATCACATTTACTCTACTCTACATAACTTAAGTCATTATGACTTAAATCATTTCTTTTGACTTTGGGGTCCTAATAGCATGTTTTTATGATTTAAATAACTTTTATGCCTTTTTAGACTTTAATTTAACCTTACTTATACCCTACTTAACTTAAGTCATTATGATTTAAGTCAGTGTTTTTTTTTTTAATTTTATCTAGACTCTTAATAGAATGCTATAAAAATTTAAATATCTTTTATACCATTTTTAGAACTTAATTTACCCTTACTTGAACCTTACTTGACTTAAGTCACAATGACTTGGTCTTTTTTTTAATTTTACACTTCTTATAGTATAGGATTATATAACTCGTACATCATTTTAGAATGCATTCATTTGACTGTATTTAAACCTTACTGAACTTAAGCCATTATGACTTAAATCATGGTTTCGACAGCGTTATTTCTCCGTACTTATTGTTAACCATACTTAATGCTTTTCATACGTTAAGTCATTTTAATGACCATTGGTTAAGGTCTATTCTTGTCGACCTTTCAGATGGCAATTACATACTCGAACGTGTAAATTGAGTAATTACAGGGCTAAGGAAAGAAATTAGCAATTTCGTGGGCTTGTTAACATGTTAGCATAATATACTTTTCGACGAAGGGTATGTGACCACATGTCGATAAGTGCTACTCACTCACACCCACACTTACACACACACACACACACACACACACACACACACACACACACACACACACACACACACACACACACACACA
>WSZQ02072863.1:1564-19425 GCA_019419845.2 Weissflogia rhopalogaster
GAAAATTTGACTTTAAAATCCAAAAAAATATGTAAGTATATATTATTTCAAAATACAATTAACGTCATATTCTAGAGAATTTAATTATCTAGAAAATAAATCTATATTTAGTCAAATCGCTACTGCAGAATTTTCTCAATCGTGTACACAAAATCGAAAAACGATGTTGCGAAAAATTCACATTCAAAGTTGGATAAACATAAGAATACTTATACTCTACTTTTTATTAAGACTATTTCAAGAAAACGATTTTATGACCTAGTAAATGATATTCTCCTTTAATATTGTGGAATATTTTCAAAAAAAACGTCGCCAATTTAAAAGTGCGAAATAAACTGTGACAAAGTACAAACTTAAATTGGAAACTTGAGTCAGTAATTACTGATTCAAGTTTTTAACAAGGCAATGAAACAATTAAAATCATTATAAAATGGTAATTTAAAAAAAAAAATTCCAGATAATGGAGTAAATTAATTCGTTACACAATCTTTTTTGATTAAATAATATGAATAGCAAAGAATATGTAAATCTTAATTATTTTGACATTGAACTTCAAAATGTATTTACTGGGGCGTATCATCGATCATTTTTCATTTCACATCAAATAAAATCATAACAAGTTTCGTGGAATTACCATAATTTCATGCAAATTGCGTGGAATGCTACCAAAACTGACTGTACTTATCCAATCTATATACATATTTATTCAAGACGACAATGTAAATTATGACAACTTATTTCCTAGCAAAACATGATGGTTGTTTGAAAGTTTTAAATTAGTTTATGAAATTTTCCCCCAATTTGATTTCACGTGGAAAATTTCAGAAATTATCTTGTTAAATATTATAATTTTTTTTTTGTTTAATTTACCGAGCATCGACTGCTATGGTCATTAGCTCTGTTCAATTCTTGTGCAATGTAATTAGTCATATTAGAGGCTAACACTATTGATTGAATTCACTTTACTATGCATCCCCATTGAGAATCGAACCAGGGACTGCGTGGGCAGTAGTCATCAACCATACCACTGCGGCGCCACTATAATATTATTTAATTCCATGTTGAAAACAACGTTAAAAAATACTATTTTTAAGTATTTTTTACGTATAAAAATAGTTTGTTTATTTAAATAAAGTCATATTTTTGGGATTTACAGAAATTTGAATATAATTTGATATGTATCTGATCTAGAATACACGAATTTGACCTAAAAGTTTCGTATTTACGAGGAGAGTGTTCCAATTGTCCAACATCAAATTGAATGAAACTTTTTGTACGTGTAGTAGGGATGTCAACTTTTCACGAAGTATCGATACTTTTGGTATCGATACTTTTAAATCTTTGATACTTTCGATACCAAAGTATCGAAGAAAAGTATCGATACTTATGTGTATCGAAAATACACATTGGCGGCATCTGTGAAAATAAATTATTTTTTACGCGTTACAGTAATCTTCCAGTATATTATCGACCATATTTTTATCAGATTACTACATTTTAAGAATGAAAAATATCGCGGTAATTCATAAGTAATAAAATTAATGCTTGTAAAATTACTGATTGAGTAAATTTGTGAGAAAAAAAGTCGTTTCAGCACATCGAGGGAACGATAGCTGCAACCGTTCAGAAATTAACATGGTTCAATGCAATTTCTCATAAATTAACAACCAATTGCAGTTTGTCTAACCTTGAATACACGTTTTTGTCCCACATTATTTTTTTCATATGTTGATCAAAATTTTATCTTTACTATAACATTTCATAAAAATTATCTCACTTGGTAAACAATATATAAATATTTTCATATCCTGATACAACCAGGATATGAAAATGGTTTCGCTGTAATTCTATCTATCGCATATTTTTACATTGCAAATATTTACTTTTGTGATCAATTTGAAGGCGGAAAAAGCAGAAGCTCGAAATTAAAATCGAATAAAATAGCAACAAACCTTTCCTGTTTTTGATAACATAGCTCAAATTATCGAACTCGATGTCACGCTTTTCGCGCTTTGTTGACTGCAGATAAATTTTGCGCTGTTCTGCCATAATTCGCACAAATATTTAAAAATCAGCAATGACTATTAGAAGATTTACGGTAGGAAAACACTTAAAAATATAAGTTAACTTTGACACGACGATTTTTAGGGCTTTTCGATGATTAATAAGTTTAAAAATTATGAATTTTAGTAAGAAGGAAGGAAATAGTTAAGACCCTATGAGTTATTAAGTCTCTAATTTAAATCTCTTATTAAGTCTCTCTTTTTATGATGTTTATATTTTTCTATGTTTAATATTTACATATTTAAATTTCTAATTTTTCCACGATTTTCAGAAGTTTTTTTCGAAGATTGTGTCGTTTATGATGCCGGGTTGCAGACTGAAGCAGATCGACGATGATTTGCCAAAGGCAGGTCTCGCGAATCGCGACGAAAATGCAAATGAAACGCGTGTGAGTGTGTTTCGCGGTGGCCTGCAGAGCCTGTGCGTTTCGCGGCCTGCACACGCTGACTGAAAACCAGACGCTTCGTCGTCCTCGTCGTCGGTCGTCACTGGCCGCAATAATCCCATCCACCGAATCCACCAAATCCGCCAATAAACGCGATAATCTCCGCCGTATTATCTAATATAAGTCATGCATGTAATGTAACTCGCTACAATTAAAGAGCGCCTCGTAACGCACCGGGTGTAAATACGCACTCGAATGAACTCGTTCGTTCATTTCACGCACGTCACGAACATTAACAATCCAGTTCTATTTGCAATTTTAAGCGATTTTCCATATATTGACGCTCGCGTCTGGATGTCATTGCGGCGGCTCAATTGCATTTAATTGGCACGGGTCATGCTTGCAAGGTTGTTATATTTACATACTTTTAAGTAGAACTAAAGTGACTTACATTAAAGTTAAGTTAAGCCAATGTGTAAGACACGTTTCGTTGCAGTTCCTCAAGTTCATGGACGTAGAGAAAGACGTCGTCGGCGAAGAGTTTCGCATGGATCGACCTTGACGGGTTGCACTTTTGTGACGCACGTGTTGCATTCCTACAGAGACGACAAGTGTTTGCCGAGTAAAGGTGGTAATTAGTATATTTAAAAAATGATATATTAATTATATAATTGAATAGTATACTATTGAAATGATGTCTATAAATTTCTAATTGATAATTATAAAGGTATATTCATTGAAATATCTAATTTTTCTGATTGCTATCGAGTTTTATTGAATATTATCAATATTTCTTGATAATGACCTAATGGTGGTTATATATAGAGTTTTTATATTACTCTAAAAACTGGAATGAAAAATAGAACTGCCGTAGAGTAATATTATAGATTTTACTATCATACTATCATTACACACTTATATTTAAATCATTTATTATTGAATTGACGAATCTTTCTCAAGTTCTTAAACGTTTTTAATCGAGTTTTATAAATAAATATCAAAAGTGATCGATAAATATGAGTACAAAATATAAACTTGTAGCGTCCTTGTAAATGCGTAAATGTTATTTTAGTGTACATTTCAAATATTTCAACCGGCGAGCAAACATATTTTCAACTGTCTTTTCCTTTAGTATTGTATATCTTCTAGGAACCTTTTCTCTACTTCTCTGCCTCTTTTTATGGCACTGCACATGTCCAGAGGGTGCAGGTAATATCCCCGAAAGCAACTTAAGTCATAAATCTCATAATCACACGTCGTAAACAAACATTTCGGAGTTTGAAATGTGTAATAAAGGGGACTGAATGTTTCCAGAAACTGACCGCGGTATTAAATGAGATAGACTGTCCGTCGCTCTCGCTTTCACAACCAGCCGGCATTGGACAGTTCGTCCCTTCGTCCGAGGTGAGCTTGTCACTTTAGCGCGTCCCTAGCGCGTGGCAACTGGCAATGCGCGTTGCCGACGCCTTCGGGGTTTCTTTGTCATATCTTATATATAAAAAGGAGATAGATGATGTTCCAACCCCTAAGAAAGATATGCCAGTTACAAGATATTGCCCAGCCATGTCGCTCTCGTATCGAATATCACGCCTGCGCATTGCCAGCGGCGACGCGCTAACGATGCGTTGACGTGACAAGCTCAGCTCGGACAAAGGGATGAACTGTCCAATGCCGGCTGGTTGTGAAAGTGAGAGACTTTTTATTCAGCGAGACGTCTTCGCATCTGCGTTCACCGCGTTACGAATCCGGCCGCCAACTCAGTGCAGCGTCCGCCTTTTAATCTGTTGTAACAATATCAATTCTTGGACCCGGCGCGTTCACCGCACAACACCAAAGGGCCGCCAAAATTGGTTTGCGACAATATATATATAGTAACAAAAAATGTAAACACTATAATCATATTCAACTGGTCGGAAAGACCTCAAAAAGAATTATTATTATTAAACTTATGGAAATGTGTCAATATCTTCAAGGATAAATAAAATATCTAAAATATTTTGTATACAAAAAACAAAAGTCAGGTTATACATCTAAAAATGTGGAAATAATTAAATAAATTTGCAACTAAATCTAAAAAACAAAAACAAGTTTCACAACACTAAACATACACGTATTTTGAGGAAGGAACAAAATCAATTAACAAAAATGCAAATAGAATTCGGAAATATTTCGACTAAAAACCTTGAACTTGTATTTTTATTCAAGTAAAATTACAAAAACCAATGTGCATATATTTAACAGGTTTGCAAACTTCAAATCATGATCATGTACACATTATGTTACAAGAATAATTATCATATCAAACTTTCAAATTGAAATAATTAACATTTATTAATGTATTGCCTTGAACCTGAATAATTGTATAGATTGAGTAAAAAGGGAATGCAAAAAGTTGGCTCGTTTTTTTATACTCTTTTTAAAATATGAAATATTTTTTACTGCATTGTAGCGAATAATTGGGATATATTGAACTAACCTAAACTAAATTACGTAACCTAACCTAAATTATGGATACGGGATACGGGTGTTAAATATGTTCGACAATGTTCCCAGAAAGGTTTTCAGGGATTTTCAGGGTGGCCTAAGGAGAATATTTAATGTTATTTGCTGCGGAACGTTCAGGGGCCCAAAAATAGGGTCGAATTACGCATTTTTTAAGCATTACATAAAAGACGTACACAGCATTACAATTTCTAGAAATATCTATTAATTGTTCAGATATTCAATCATAGATGCTAGCAGGTATTGTAACAAAAACAATTCTTAATTGAAGGAACTGTAAGTCTTTTTTTACAATTTCCCTTCTGTTAAACTATTTCAAAGATGTTTTAGGCAAATATTATTAATTTAATTTAATACATAACATTTTAAAATAATGAATAACAATTTAACATAATTCAACTATAGTAAACTTATATAGCAGTGTACTAATTAATTTTAAATTGTTCAAAATCTAAACAAGAGATGGCAGCAAGTATTCTAACAACGAACAAAAGTCTACAGTTGGATATAAAGCCAGCTAGGGAAAACGCACACAAAAATCATATGATCGTACAACGCGAACGCACAACAAACTGCAACTGGACGATAAACAACAATAAAGCTCCCACTCTTGAACGTCGTTTGTGCCTGTATTTGCCGTAATTGTTATCGCGCGCGCGCCGGCGGAAAGCACCGCAAGATGCGATGCAAACTTCTAATCGCCGTTAAATGTGTAATCAGCGCCTTTTTCACCGCACTCAAACGTCCGCATTGCTAAATCCACGCCGTCCTCGTCAACGTCGACGCATTCGACGTGCATTTGTAAGTAAAACAATCGATTTATTCGCATATTTAAATTTTGTTAGTTCTCGCCAAACAATTGCACATAAACATATATCAAATACACATAAATTGTGTAAGTGCACATAAATTGTTTAGCTAGGCGTAGTATTAAGAGGTTTTTAGGCTATCACAGCCTTTGGATTTGTAAATAAAAGTGTCTTATCTAAATTTATTGTTCCAGTGCGCCGATAGAGATAATACGCCACACTCATCTGTTTGCGAGTATGTAATTACTCACATTTGCTAGACAGTTGCACATCATCACATCATGGAGTGGAATCAGGAGGGCTTTGTGCCGCCTGATGGTGGCTATGGCTGGGTGATTGTCCTAGCTTTCACGTTAATTAACGTAAGTTTATATTGCATATTTTGTTTCGTTGAGTGCTATTTGCAAACTTTTTTTCTTGGTTTATAAGAGCTACCTTATAATGTTTCAGTCCTGTCTTCTGCCTCTCACACAATGCTTTGGTATTATTTACCATAGTCAGTACGATGCGATTGATTTAACTGGTGCCAAAGTGTCGTTTTTACTGCATTTGAATAATTTCACAATGTGTGCCTTAGGTAAGTATACTCATATCTTTATAATCATTAAAATCGGTCATAGACTAACCTAAACAAAACATAATCCAATATAACCTTTAACCAACCCTAACCTGAACATATCTAATCTAACCTGTAAATACCTGAGTGATTTTAATAGATCCTAAACCATCTTCACCTGAAACAATCCACTTAGAACTAACCTAAACATACTCAAATTACTTTAGTCTAACTTAATATAACCTTAAACAACTTTAGATTAAGTTGTTTATGGTTAATCATCTTATTCTAACCGTAATCACCTTGACCAAACCTTAATCATTTTATTCTAACCTTAATGATCTTAATTTAACGTTAATCAACATATCCTAACCTCAATCAACATATCCCAATCGTAATCAACTTAAATTTCAAAATCATAACATAACCTTCATTTCTTTCAATTTATTACGCTATCGCAGTCTTTGGAATTTGTTTTTACATATCTAACGATTGTTTCTCAATTTTAAGGCATTGTAAGTGGACCATTACTCAAACGTTTTGACTACAGGCAGGTGTCGCTGCTGGGATGTTCCTTAATGTGTGTGGGAACATTCCTAACAACGTTTTGTAAAAGCTACGAAACCTTGATTATAACAATAGGCATTATAATAGGTATGTAACAAGGTATGTAATGTTTACTTATAGATTTAGGTTTTTTCCGAGCGAGGAAGTGATAATTTGCGTTATGCTTTTTTATCGCTTATAGGTTCAGGTCAAGGCATTTTATTGCCGGGCATGTACATTGCTGTGAATTCGTACTTCAAGAAGCGGCTGACGTTGGCGATTAGTTTTCAAGTGACTGGTGCGAGTTTGTCGCAGATTTTCATGCCGCACGTGTGCGATTTCCTCGTCAAGACTTATGGTGTTCAAGGCACGGTGCTCATATTGGCTGGGATTTCGTTCAACGCCCTACCACTTGCGATGTTGTTGCGGCCTATTGGGAAGAGGTCGACAAAGCCTACAAAATCCTTGGAAAATGACAAAACTGAAGATACTGTAAGTTTTTTTTACATTTTGTTGGACTTTATCGAGGTGTTTTCAAATTTCCCGCCTTTTCGCAATTGCTAATTGTTTGCATAAAATGGCAACTTCTCTTAATTATCCATCCATTGACACTAAACGTGCCTACTTTGAAATTGTAGACATTTTCAATATTTAAAAATAATTTCTCCATGAATTAAACTAACAACACTTAAATTTTATTTATTCTGTTTTATTGTTATTTATTCCAACGTGTATTAAATTAAAAAAATATATTTGTTTTTAAAAGAATTATTCTCTTCTGCAATAAGAAAAACAAACAACACATTTTCATGTTTAATCTCTAACTTTAGCGATTATGAGAGAAAAAAAGAGTTTTTTTTAAATACTCGTTTATATAGCAGCACGTGTCGGAACGATTGTTGTCGCCCGTCTACCAGGAGACAACGTACCGGCTGGAGAAGAGCAAACAGTCGCGAGTGCGCGCACTCGCGCGCTCGTTGGATTTGGGATTGTTTGGCGATCGCGTGTACGTGCTCATCGTGCTCGGCATGGGCATCTCGTTCGCCGCCGAGCTGAACGTGATCCTGATGATGCCGTTCGTGCTGCGCGAGCTCGCCGGCTTTGAGCGGGCGGCGGTCGCCAACGCGCTCAGCCTGCAGGCGTGCGCCGACATCATCGGCCGGCTGGTGATACCGCTCGCAACGCATCGCTGCGACGTGCCGCCGAAGATTATGTACCTGCTCTCATTGATCGGTTCCTGTATTGGTCGTTCATGTAAGACACAAATTTCTATTATTAATTGTGAAAATCCTCTCCTTTTATCAATTGATTGATAATCTGAGGAATTTTTGGGAATATACAAGATTTATTTGTCCAAATTCGGTAGTTTTAGCTTCATCTTAACTGCCATATTGATTCATTATTGTAAGAAAAAGTGGTGGGGGTGGGTCCAGAAACGTCGAAAACCTACTATATTCGTTTTTTTAATGTTTGGGATACATAAGTGTTATATGATGGTATCTTTTTTCTTGGTAGTGCTAAGTGCCTTTTATGAAGACGTCGTATTGGTGTACTCTGTATCAGCCATTTTGGGCCTTTCCAAGGGGATTAAGGCCGTTTTTCAGTCAGTAATCATACCAAAGTTTGTGAGTCGGGATAAGTTGGCTGCTGCGACGGGATTGTCGATGGTAACGAATGGTGTTCTCTCATTGGCGATTGGTCCGTTGATAGGTAAGTTCAATCACATATAGAAATCTTTTGTGTTAAGGGAATCTTTCGACGTTTTCAACTGTTTGCCAAAAATCGGTTCATCGACCTTGTCGCGTTGATGACTACGCCATACCGTGAATGTTGCTATTAAAGCAATGCATACCAAATTTTGAATTTTTTTGGTCAAAGGCTCTAAACAGCGAAAAATCCCGTAAACACAAATTATTTCTATATATATATATGTACTACAAGTAGTGGAAAAATTTTCATTCAATTCCATGCGGGATAATCTCCTTGTCAGTAAATATCAAGTTACTAGTGCACTTATTCATATAGCAGCTATGTGACAATAAAATTTGACATCATTCGTAGTGACTAACCGATATAATAATATATAAAAGAATTTCTTTTGGTATTTTTATTCGCTATCCAGGTGAAATTTTCCACGGCCCGGAGTCGCCTCGTGACCCACACTTTCGGAAACACTGACTTAACTTAAACTAATCATGACATAACACGATTTAAACCATAATATTTCCTAACCTAATCTGAAAAATTTTAACCTAATCGATTTTAACCTATGAATGTCAAAATAATTTTCTTTAGGTTGGACACATGATATCAGCAACTCTTACATCTATACATTGCACACCGCTACAATATTGTCCCTATTTTGTGTCGTCCTCTGGACAGCTGAGTTTCTCTGCACGTCCCGGAAATTACGATTACGGAAAACGGATGAATCGCTCAACGCCAATCAACAAACCCTAGAGGTCACCACTGTTTGTACGCGGTAGTCCAACTCGTTCTATCCTATGTTTATGTATTCTAAATGTATATATCAATAAGAGTTTATTAAATTTGTATGTTATTTAAAAAAAGCCTATAATTTCATTCATCTGTACATCTGTTGCTGTGTGTGACGATAATTAAACGCACTGCCATTCCACGATATCCTGCCTGATGGCGGCACTATTGAAGGTCATTTTTATTATCATGTGAAACCAAGCATTCTCCGCATTTCTAGAATTCTGTGTCTCGCGCCACGATTACTCATCGGCGTAATAACCGCGGGTTGATTTGTTGCAATTGAGTATTTCTCACAGCTAACGACATGTTTTTACATACTTGTTTTGTATGAACTCTCTATACTACAATAAAATATTTCTAAAAGTTTGTGATGATATTTTGAACATTTTTAGGTTAAGTTACTTTCTGTCATTCACGCCCGACTCTTTAATGTGTATATTAACATTTTAATCGTGTAATATCAGCAAACAAAAAACTGTCAATGAAGTCGCAAGAGATTATCAAGTAAATTTATTCGTGTATCCTCATGGTGACCCAATTAAACGGCGAGTAAAAGTATATCTCATGTGCGTAGTACGCATATAACGAAAGATTCAATGCGAAAAAAAACCGAACTAAACTTTTTTCGAAGGTTAAAAATGATTAGTAATTGTTTAGACGTATAGGAATGAGATTAATATTAAGGAGGTGATTGGATTTCCTTGGCCTTGTATTGATTTTACTTCTACAATTTATCTAGTTTACTTTTTAATTAACGAAGGTGATTTAAGAGTATTTTTTTAGAGAGGAAGAGTAACCTTAAGTCAAGATCTTATATACGGAAATAACCTTAAAAGCTGGGAAATTTTAATTTTTTATATTAAAAAAAGTTTTTTTTTGGTCTTTATTAAGAGAGAATTTCATTTAAAAGGTCAGAGAAAAGCAAGAAATTACGTAATTTGTTATATCAGATTTTATATTGCAAAATTAACATCCTACTTTAGTTTTTTTATTTATCATGTTCCGTTTGTATTCCGAGGACCGGGTCCGACCGGTACCACGCAGCGGCAAAATGCGGAATTAAAACGTGAAATTCAAACTTTGTTCTAAAATATTTTCTAATCTGCATGTTACAAAATGCCCATCCTTCTACGGATCGATTCCTCATTAAATAAAGTTTCTTTTGATATGCACATATACGCCTAAATGTTCGGTAATTATTGAGATATTTATCGTGTAAAAAATGTTGTTGATAGCCATTAAAATATATACATTATTCTTTTATAATAATTGCATTAATACATAAAATCCAAATTTTAAACGGTTCTAAATCTAACGTCTAATCAGTTTGTATTTTTTACATTTTAGATACAATAATAACCTCACTTTTATTAACATCACACTTTATTTAACGTAAAAAACGTGAAAAATCACAGTTTCGCATACATTTAAAGCTTCACCATAAACATTCACATACTTTAATGTAATCTCCAAGCAAATTTCATTTATCACCATAGTTGAACACTTCATTTCAATGTCAAAATCGACAACAATATATTGCACGCGTGATTGCCGTCATATTACATAGCAATTATTTAATTATTCACGTTAATTATGCGTGTTTTGTATTGACCATGTGGCCAGCACAACATTTTGTAACATTTTCGGATAATTACGCTGCTCACTTAATGAAGCAATCCGTCTAACTAATCACATGCTTGCTGCATACGCTTGACGATAATCAAAGGTATATGAACCTTAATTGCATCAGCTGTTAATAAACCATAAACAAATAGCTACTTTTTTTCGGTTGTGATTGAGGGTTATTAAACTACGCGGCGTACGCCTTCACTTTGCGGTTAAACAATCGTTTGTTGAAGACTTTTCGACAAGTACAAATATAAGTTGGTACACGTACAGCAACCGAGTAAGTAATGTAATAATTATTAAAAAAAAAACAGCAACAAGAACTTTGCAATGTGCAATCAGAATATGGTTCATTTCGAATTGGGTGATTGTGTTGAGTGGTTTCGTCGTTGGCGTAATCTTGAGAAACAATCGTGTATGTTGAGTAAGATTATTTTAGGCCATCAAGATAATTTGTAATGCAAAGAAACATTTGTAAAGTCTGTTGAGTATACGAATTTCTACAAATTTGAAACGAATAATCACGAAGCTGTTAGTTTGGTTTCCTTTTTTCAATTAAGTTTGGTTAGATTGAGGTGACTTACCTTAGATTAGGATAGGTTATGTTTGAATACATGTAAAGGATTTTAAGGATCAGATTAATTTTTGGTTTGGTAAGTTGATAAAATGGGGATTTCAATGTCATCACTGTGTTGAGTGCGTGATTATTTTTCATATTATTGTAATATTTGTGATACGAATGGTTTGAAATTTTACTTATCGTGTGAATTTTGGTTGAATGTTTATCATATTCGTGTAATTAGAGTTTTTACAGCTGAGTTAAAGGTAGTTGATATTTTTTTCGTAATTTTTGTTTTCAATATATGTCTGGTTTTGTGTATTCAATATTAGGGCAAGAAGTTAGGAGTTTGATGGCATCGTAGAAATATTTAGATACGTCTTTGCTTTCGAGAAAAAGTATTTAACTTCCAATTAGCTATCTCCCATAGTGATTTTTTGTACACAAAATAAAACTCTTCAAGTTAATGTATAGATGCCAGATGCACACGAGTGGTAGTTCGTCTCCCCACCCTCATGTTAGAATTGTATTTGGTATGGAATAAATTGTAAACTTGTTTTGGTTTTTAGAAAAATATATTCAGTCTTGTGCATAAATTGGTAGACTTTAGTTGGGTTAGAGTTTCGACACTCGTATTAACTCCCTAATAAGTAAAAGCACCCCAATTCTACGTCGTGTTGTTAAGTGTTTCACGAAGCAACAATTCATATCAAGTAAAAGGCTCCGATTCTTTTTACTAAAATTGAAAACTGAAAACTGAAAATAGAGCAAGTAGAGCAATTCAGGCAGCATTGTACTGCATTCGATTAGAATGGTTAGATGATCCGATTAGAACAACGCCGGCAACGTAAAAAAATGTTAAGCCCTCGTCTCGCAAGCCAATGTTACTTAAATCTACTTAGCTTACTTAACTAAAGTCGACTTAATTTAAATCTACTTAATTTGTGGCTATTTAACCTAAGTTTATTTAACCCAAGAAAAATTGACTTATTTTTTGTTTTGTCAAATAAACTTATAGGAGGAACATCATTTATCTCATTTTCTGGAAATAGTCTTAATCTACAGCAAAATTTCAAATCGATTACTGCAGTATTCACAAAGTTACAGCTCATAAAAAATATTCTTTTGTTTACTTTACTTTAGACGCAATTGTCTTGCATTTGTCATCGTTTTTCTATGTTGCGTACTCGATTAAGAAAGTTCTACTTAACCGATTTTATTGAATGATGGTTTATTTTAAAGACAATTAATCTAGGATATGACGTTAATTATTTTATGAAAAAATTTATACTTACATATTGTATTCGTATTTTTCTGTCTAATTTGTATGCGACACATGCATATTAATTTTTAACTGTATAAAAACATGCAATTTTAAAATTTTCTCCAAAATACTTAACGTCATATTCAAGCAAATTTTATAAATTTTGTAGAAACATTTTGGTTTTTCATTTATGATCATAATTAAGGACGCTAGAGTGTACACCAGTTGAGCAACTCAACAAAAAGAGGCGATATAAACAGCATCCATTTCAAACTCGAATGTTGTTTTATTTTGATCTAAAAAAACAAAATGTTTATGAAATATGCATTTGTCATCCGGAATTCAAAGTATTTTAATTTATACAACCTGCGAAAAATAATCGTGAAAATCGTTTATTGACTGGGTTGTTAAATTAAGTTTTTCCCTTAAAATAACTTTTTAAGGCACTTACAATTAATCTTAAATAGAGGTTAATGAAACATACTTATAATAAAATCAACTACGACTGCTTGTTTATGTTATTCAAACAGACGTTGTTGATTACATAACAATAAGAAAAAACAAACTGATAAATTGAAAGAATTAACTTTTTGGGAATCCCCAGGTCATTTCGTGATTCAAGCGGAATATCCATGAAGTGTTCTAACCCATGTCATTTATAATAAAATTTCCAAGAATCTCAGCATCAATGTATTTAACTGTATTTAATGCAAGGCGCATTCCACCTCAGGGATTTCCACTCATGCAAATATCTATCCATCTATCTATCTATCTATCTATCTATCGAAATCTGTCTTTGTAATCTTGTTCTTTTTTTCCCATTGGTATTCCGAGAAACTTGATAACAATTGAATTTGTTACACATTTCAAACACAACTGGTTGAGTGTAACTTTACGATAATTACTTTAATTTTGTAATGTGTTGCGACAACATGTTGCAGTTATCTATAGCTGCGTTCATGCCGATAATGAGCGCACTCGGACTGATACGAGATGCGAACATTTTCAACAACAAAAACGCAGCTGTAGTATGTAATGTTTGGCATGTATTTATGGGTATTTATTAGAGTTTATATACTTTAGGAAAGTGAGTTCACATTGCTCCGCTTCTCGATTCGAAATGGAATTGAGTCAAGTTCATTCGGAGTCTCGTCGCTTTTCGTCAAACAGTTGCGTGACTCTGTTATGGATAACCTAGTAACAATTATCAAGGTGGTGCTTCCGTGATTAGGAATTTTATTTTATTTGTTCTACATTAAAATGAGCATGAAAATATTTTTAATTAAGTTAACTCAACTTAAGTTAAGTAAAGTTGACTTATCTTAAGTAAAGTTGACTTATGTTATGTTTGGCTTAAGTTTAGTAAAGTTCACTTATCTTAAGTTGACTTTTGTTATGTTTGGCTTAAGTTCAGTAAAGTTGACTTTTTTTAGTTAAAGCTGCCTTAAGTCAAGTTACTTAAGTCGCTAGTTGACTTAAGTAACTTGACTTAAGTCAGTTAAGTTGTCAAAAATGTTACACATTAAAAAAAAGAACGATAAGTCAGTTGGCTTAAGTAAAGTAAACTTGATTAAAATCGACTTCTGTGAAGTAAAGTCAGTTTAACTTAAGTAATGTTAACTAATTTTAAGAATAGTTGATACAAGTTAAGTTTACTTCAAATATGTTTGCTTGAGTCAAACATTACTTAAATCATTTTTTTAATAAAGTAATATACTTTCATATTAAACAGTTTTAGCTTGATAAAATTGACTTATGTAAGTTATTGTGAAAATTACTTAAGATAACTTGTTATTTTCTAGTTGTAAAGTAATTTTCAATTACTTGAAACGCAAATTACTATAAGGTAGGGGTGAGTAACCTTTTAATTATCGGCCCTGTAAATACGTCTCAAATGGGCCACAAATATTCGGCAGGTCGCACGTTGCTCACCCTTGTTATAAATGATTTGTTAAGTTAACTTTACTTAAGTCAACTAGCATATGCTGACTTATGTTAGCATATGCTGTTATGTTTACTTAAGTTAAGTTTATTTAAGTCAAACCAAACGTAAACCAAAATATCTTAAAATAAAGCTTACTTAATCCATCTTAAGTCGTTAATTACTATAGTCAACTTTTCAGAAAAGCTTTACATTAAATTAAACAAGAAAATATTATGACTTAATTCAAGTAATTTGGACTTAAGCTATATAAAGTTTATCTAAATTAAGTAAACTAGACTTAAGTTAATTTTACAATTGTCACACATTACTTAAATCAGAATATTTTTAAGCATATATATTTTTTTAATTAGTGACTTAAGTAACTAGATTTGTAGTTATTTAACCTAAGCCATATTTATTTATCATTCTCACATGCAAATTATTGAAACACAAATGACTATAAATTATTTTTAACTCAACCTTAGTTGATTGACTTCTAGCAAGCTACTCATTACTTAAGTCAGTCAACTTGTCAAAATAAATGCCTGCTTAATATTTCTAATAACAATGGAAAATAACAATGTAGTGTAATTTTATCCAAATTCTGAGAAGTGTGACCTAAGTGACTTAAGTCGCAAGTGACTTTTCAATGAAAATTTTAATTGGATCGCCGATAGAAATTCGTTGACTTTGGCCGTGCGCATGTGCGAGTGTATTTGTTGATGGACGCGTGTTTATAACACAGCACACGGGGGAGCGATATCGATATAGTTTTCGAAGTTTTCGGATCAGCCTGTTGGCAAGTCGGCTTTTGATTCGCGCTCAGTAGATGTGCAGCGTCGCGCGCAGCCGGTTCGCTGTCAGTTGTGCACAATTCGAAATCGCGCGCCCCGATCATCGCGCGGCATCGCCATTATCGAACGCCGCACAAAGTCGACTTAATGACCATGTGCTAACAATAAATGCGACAGTACTCTGCGTTTCACTTTGCAACTTGCCACTCAAACTTCGTCTCAAATCGAACTTATTGAACAATACTTTAAGCAAACCAATCAATAACGTCGAATACCCAAGAGAACACACGAAAAAGTCGTTGCAAAGTTTTTTTAAGTGCATTTGTTGAAGTGTAAGTGCTTTTGAAAACATGGCCGCCACGAAAAAGAAGTTAATCCCACCTGATGGCGGATGGGGTTGGGTGATTTGCTTTGCATATGCCTTAAATCATGTAAGTTTTAATGTACATCGTGTGCATTTGTCTTTATACAAACGGTACATTTTTAGGTGTCTGAAAAGTCTTCTTAAGTTAAGTTGACTTAAGTAAAGTAAATCATGTGGAAATGGCGGTTTTTTACTTTCTTAGTACGAATTTAGAACGTTAATTCACTTAAGTTTCTTTTGATAATGCAGAATTGACTTAAGTCACATTGTAAAGTTAAGTATACTTAGGACAACTTTACTTATATCAATTTTCTAAAAGTATAAGAAAATGCCTGTTTTCACTTTTCTGATGACAATTCTGAAAGTGACTTAAGTTACATCATTAATTTAAGTTTTCTTAAGACAACTTTACTTAAATCTATGATCTGAAATTATATGAATTTGTCAGTTTTCACTTTATTTAGAGCATTTCAGCATTTCGTTATGACTACTTACGACAATTTTATTTAAGTCACTTCGTTGAGTAAAGTCTACCTCAAACGTTTTAAGAATTCGTCGGATTTCATTTTCTTCTATATAATTTAGAGATTGACTTAAGTTAAAGTTTCATTAAGTCTCTTTAAGACAATTTGACTTAAACTACTTTTCAAAACATAACTTTTACTAATTTCCAAAAAAATGACTCATTCAATTCTCAATCAATTTACCAGAATTATATAAAATTTTAACTGTATTCTTCTTGCCAAGACCTGAAAATTTGACTTTTGTCACTTTGTTAAGTCACTTTGATGTGGATATATCGAATGAACTTGACGTATTGATAACAAGATTAACAACCATGCGGTTTCTAAGAAACGTAAACAAATTGTGCAATTTCTCGTTATCCAAGCTGACTATTGGTTCGTGTTAGGATACGTCTGCGACTTTGAATTATGGAATTTATATTTCAAATCTCTACATAAAAATTAAATAAAAAGTATTGATAAAACTGACAGAAAAAACGTTTAAATATCTCGTTTTATAATAACAATATAAGTCACATCAGAATTTAGTAAAATATGCCAGGGAAATGTTACTGATAAAAGTTTATGAAATTTTAAGATAAACTTGACTTTATTTTAATTTCGACAAGTGACTTAACCAGTGTTAGTAGTCAGGTGTCGGCGTCGGTATGAAAAATAGATTTATTCAATAATTTCCAGAATTATGTCAATATTTTTGCAATGCCAGATTGCATAAAAATGTGTAAAGGTTTAGGTAAATTTGCAATTTAAATGAAATGGCAACAGCACTGACTGCAGTCAGCAAATTGCGACATTTTTCAAACGTTTAGTTCTTGCATAATACGAATTGAGCGCCAATGAATGAGCGTCAACTCAATTTGCACAATTATATTTCAATTGCAATATTAAAACACTATTGTTGTTTTAATATAGCAATTGTCACGAAATATAATTTTACCGTCAATACGTGTGCCTAATTCCATTGCGATTGGAACAAAAACCCAGTGTGATTATTGTGATTATTTCTGACGTGAGTATTTTTGCGTTTTGTGCAAATATTCCACGGAAAAACGTATTTTCCATGCCCAAGTTTAAGTGGAATTCCTTTGTTTTCGTATTTTCCTGTATGAAACTATGATTTAATATAATATGAATATTTCCTTCCTGTGAAAGCGATTGCTAAATATTATAGATAGCTATATTCAACAAGAAATTACATTTTTGAAACTTATTTTATTATTTTAAAACCAATTTTATCTTTTAAAATGTAATTACCAAAAAGGTTGAATAGAAATAAATTATTAACTAAATTCATTATTTTAACTAAAATTATATGAAAATGTCTGTTTTCACTTTTCTGATGACTATTCTGAAAGTGATTTAAGGCATTTCGTTAATTTAAGTCTGCTTAAGACAATTTTACTTAAATCAATTTTACGAAATTATATGAATTAGTCGGTTTCTAC
>WSZQ02072885.1:0-21496 GCA_019419845.2 Weissflogia rhopalogaster
AAACAGATGTGGGAATAGAGGTATAGAAAAGTAGTTGAAGAAATGTAAATACTAAATCTAAAGCATGCCAAAATGTGACGGGACAAGTATATACTTGTTGTGACACGACGGGGCTGGTAACAGTTGTCATGGCAACAGCCGTGAATTTGTTGCCATAAATTGTTATTTAGTGTCGGCCTTGGGATGTTTTTTTGTAATAAATTCAGTTGCCACCGATCGTAAGTGATTATAAGTCGTGTTCTCCCTTGTATATTTCGTTTTGGACCGGGTGCGATTCGTAATATTGTGGCAACCGTGACAGGATAGGGGAGTCACAATAATCATTTATCGATGGCACACCTCTCAGCTCTGATTTCCGTTCCCATTACCCGTTGGAAAGGTATACCAGAGAAGGGTATACCGGGTTAAGTGAGGATTAAGTCAAGAGGAGAGCTTGCAGAGTGCGTAACTGTCAGACTTCCGTTCCCGTTGCTTGCTGAAAAGGTATACCAGAGTAGGGTATACCAGGGTAAGTGTGGATTAAGTCAAGAGAGCGTGAAGTGTAACAACTCTCAGCTCGGACTTTCCTTCCCGTTATCTGCTGGAAAGGTATACCAGAGAAGGGTATACCAGGGTAAGTGTGGGTTAAGTCAAGAGGAGAGCGAGAAGTCAGATGGCAACGTTGGCAAGAGTCCAGTTACGTCATGTAACTAACTAAGAAACTGTTAGCAGAGGTTGACGGAAAGAAACTTCAGGATATGAAGTGCGTATTGAAGCTAGCGCACGAAGAGTGTCAAGCAAAAGTTAAAGCATTACTTGCTGCGTTAGCCGGTGATGGCGAGCTCGTTGATGATTCCATCGATGCGGTAATAGATGATGGTATTCTTTACGAAGACGAAAACGATGTACTTCATGATATGATCAATGAAAAATTGAATGAACTCAATCATCCAAAATATGGGTTAAATGAATGTACTTCAGTTAGCGAGTATGAGAGGGCTCCAAGTAATATTGCGCTTGTACAAGAAGTCCAGGCGGAAGAAAGAGTGGTTGCGAGTGATGTTGAAGCAGGAGGTGATAATGCAGTTAACGAGCTTAGACGTGGAAGTATAGAAGAAATAATTAGTGCAGATGAAGATGCTTTAGCAGAAAGAAACGATCTGAAAGGTGGAATAGTCGATAATTTTGGTTTACGTAATAGTTTAACCCGATGTCAGATTCCTGATCGTTGTGATGCACGAGAGACCACAGGAGTGGCTTTCATTGATAGCTCTCAAAGAAGAACAATATGTGGAGGTAATCAGTTAGTCATGAATTATGAATTGGCAAAGAAGATTAATGCATTGCAAGAAAAAACGATGGGAAATCACCTAGGTACGTCGTGTTTTATTCCTGGTCATTTTACAAAGGGTTGTAAAGGGAAGTTGAAGTGTGAATATTGTGGAAACAGTTATTTAGCTGTAATGTGTTCTCAACGAGAGCCTTCAAGCACTGACATATCAAGCGCGGTATTGTCTAATTCCTCTTTTTCAAGTGTGGTTCAGCTAGTGCTGAGAACCCTTTCTGGAAGGGAGAGAAAAAGAAAGTAAGAGATTTGTTTGACACTGGCCTTGATTTGCAATGTTGTGGAGGAGAGGATTTTCGTCATACGTTATTTAGAGGGGTGATAACTGAAATAAAGGATTCCGTTTTAGTGGAGGTGTTGGTTGAATCTGCCTTGTGTCATGTGCAACCAACAACACGTGATGAACCTTGGGTGGAAGAGCTCAAGCATTTGCAGTTTCTTGTAGCGTTACGTTCTTCAAGATGGATTGAAAAAACTCCTACTGATAGCCCGGCTGCTATCTGCACCGCACAAGTGAAGAGATTGGGATTGTCCGTTTCGTGTATGATGCTGATTGTGGTAGCTTTAAGAGATTACGCGCCAACGAAACTTAAAATTGCTATTAGGTGGTGGGAAGGTTGGTTAGGAGAGTGCTACCACAAAATCAAGACCGGTTTTCCCTTGTCAGGAATTATGGGATATCTACAATAGAAGCATTAGATTGGTCTTTCTATGGCTACGATTGCGTCAGTAGTTTTGATAGTCTCGAAGATGTCAACCTGTTCGAGAAAGAAGCTGTTTTGTAAATGTGTGCAACAACGTTTAAGAATGGGTGTTCACAAGAGAGGATGAGTCATCGGATGTTATGGTCTCTGGTCTTGGGACTACGATGGTTCAAAAATTTCAGATAGTCTACAGTTATGTGAAAGGTGTTTTAGAAAGTTGGAACCAAGGTTCACAAAGCGATTGATTCTGTCTGCGGCCCAAAAGTTATTTGATCCACTATGCTTTATTTGCCCAGTGCATATTGTGCCAAAGTTTGTGCTTCAGGAGCTGTGGATCTGGGATCAAGTGTTGAGCGGAGAAATCTGTAAAAGGTATTTAAAGATTTTTCGAATTCCAAGTTGGGTTGGAGGAACATCGACTGCCAGCTATGTTTTGCATGTATTTAGTGATGTAAGTAAGGTTGCATACGCTACAGGTGTTCTTCTTCCAGTAGAAGAATGTGGAACGAGAAAGCTAAGTTTGCTGATTGCGAAGTCTAGAGTGGCACCAGTAAAAGCATTATCTAGACCGCGAATGCAGCTGATGGCGGCAAGCTGATAGGCGCAAAGCTGTATCGTACTGTAAAGGAAAGTCTTGGTGTTCCGATAGATGCGCATTTCTGGGCGGATTCTACTACAGTTCTAGCGTGAATACGTCGTGAGGCGTGGGCTCCATTTGTTGGGAACAGGGTTAAGGAGATTCGTGATTTGGCAAAAGTCAACGGTTGGAAACATGTAGCAGGGAGATTTAACCCAGCTGATCTGCCTTCAAGAGGTTGCACACCGAAGCAGTTAATTGCCAGTAGGTGGTGGGAAGGTACTAGTTGGTTAATAAATGATCCGTGCGATTGGTCTGTCTTCGCAGAAGTTTGAATTGAGACTGAGATTGCCAAGGAAAGACGAAAAATATCGTGTGTTGCTAAGAAAAATTTCCTCTGACTGAAGGGAAGTTTTATGGCCAACACACACGTCAGGCTTTATGAAATTGTTTTCAAGTTGGGTACCTCTGCAAAACGTCAAAATGTTAAGACATGTTAAGAATTTAACATATCTTAAGGTGGAAGGATGTTGTGAACCGACGGGGCTGGTAACAATTGTCATGGCAACAGCCGTGAATTTGTTGTCATAAATTGTTATTTAGAGTCGGCCTTGGGATGTTTTCCTCATAAACACGTTTTTGTAATAAATTCAGTTGCCACCGATCGTAAGTGATTATAAGTCGTGTTCTCTCCTGTATATTTCGTTGTGGACCGGGTGCGGTTCGTAATAATACTAATAATAAATAGACCAATAAGCACAAATGCGATTAAAATATATTCAAAAAAGGGAATGAAAAAAAGGGGCAGCGCAAGTAAGGTTTGAACCACCCTTAACCCGTAACGAAGCAGGCCGACGAGATCACCACTGCACCAAGCAACCAACTTAACGATCATTATAATCAAACGTTATACTTTCATAACGTGCGTAAATTGCCGCTCGAACCAAATGTTTAAGAATTATTTTCTTGGAAACTATCAGGTAGTGCTCGTACGCGACAATATTTTTAGGTTTGCTAAACTCATTTGACAGGGCGTGGTCAGTAATTCGTTTTCATAAAATTTTCGAGAAGCCAATTTCTAGTTAAGTTATTTTATTGAACATTTCGGGGTGTTAAGAACAAGTACAGATATTTATTACAGAGGACAGCTACCGGCAGCTACCCGCTCTCTGTAGGATGAGTGAAGTAAAAGAGTGCGAACTTGAAGCAGTCTGAAGAACTACTAAATGCATTCGAGTAAAAATCTTACGAACTAAATTATAATTATATTTATATTATAAGTTTCGGCTTTGTTTTGGCACTGTTCGTAGTCCTTTACTTGTATATTTACTTGTAACCAGTAATTTTTAGTATTTTATTAGGCTTTATTCACTTGGATTTTTCGAGTGTCAGAACACTGTTATAATGTAACATGCTATATGATTTTGCAATTCTTCTAGTATATAATTGTACGTGGAATATGACGGAAGTTTTTTTTATTCAATATTTTGTGAAATATGTGGCAATTTCGAAGATAGTTTTTGGTTTGTTAGAACGCGTTTTTTAAAAGTATAAATGAGAATTTTTGAACACAATAAAACTTTGTAAATTGCATAAATAGCTTTTACCATTCGAAAGGTTACCGTCAAACATATATGTACGTGGTAAGGTGTCGAGGGTGTCGAGTAGTGTGTCGTCAAAAAATGACAAAAAATGGCAAGCATGCGCGTCAGCATTCATCAACGTAACTGTCTGGGGAGACAACCGGAAAACTAAGTGCGGCATTAAATAGAATTCCCTCCATAAAAGTGACGTTTGATGTTATAAGCATAGATAATACATATGTATAATAACACAAGTGCTGCAGAAAAATTTGCAACAGATTTTAGTTCAACCCAAGCCGCAAATACAGAGTGGCGCCACTTTTTGTTATTTGATTTCATTAATTTTAAATACTGTTTTTAAATTTAAAGACAATTTTTCAAATACAGATTTATTTTAAAACATAATATATATTATTATCATCAAATGTAAATCTTCTGGGTCGTGCAGGAACATTCCTTCGCCGAAGGTTATTCAAATCATTTGAAAATATGCTGTTTACCGCGTATTTTGTTTTTGAGAGGTTTTAGTCGCTTAAAAAGTAGCCTGCATGTAGCATGTAGTCGTTCTTTAATGATAGAGCCTTTTTAAATCAAGTATTGACAATATATAAAAAGCAAAAAGGTTATGTCATACAGAGCAATAAATGACACGAAACTGGTTAATAAACAGTCGTTTCAAAACTCGTGTAGCCGATTACTTACTAGCGCCATCTAACAAATTGGGTTGAACTAAGCAATTTTATTTCAAGGTCACTAATATAACATGTGCTTCTCTATCATATTTTCTCTGGTTATAACCTACTTTTTCCGCAAACCGGTGTAATTTGCTCTGGTGGGAGCTGACATACAAACATATTTTTTTTTCATTTTTTCGGAATGACTGCAAATCATAATCGCCTGGCACTAAAAACAATTTATTTGCTATACATAGAGCATTGTGTAATTATCCAATGTTAATAGATATGCAAATGGTTTTAAACTCATTTTCTTAGAAAAATGTCATACATACAGATATCAATTTTTCGCAGACTTCTTTCTTTATATTTTTTTTTTGTTTATAGCTTGAAAGATGCGATGCAAGAACGAAGTTGGAAGCCCAAGCATACGTTGCTTGGATGCACGGTACTCTGCATTTCGAGCTCCAAATGTGGAAGCAGGCGACCGAGAACCTTAAGAAGGCGCAGGTGATCTATGAGAAGTTGGCTTCGGCCCTACCCGAGGACGAGCAGGCGTGCTACAAGCAGCGTGTGGATGAAATCACGCCCAGTTTGCGCTACTGCGCTTACAACATAGGCGATGATAAGGCTGTCGACTTGCTCGAGTTGCGTTCGCAGGGTATCCTGGAGAATTTCGATACGCTGGTATCGCAGACAAAGGAGAAGACCGCCGCCGTGCTGCATGAAATCCAGTGGTACGACATGAAGGTACCGATTCGCATGGATCGCGTGAAGATCTTCCTGCTTGCCATCGAAAATCTTGACGAGTCGATCAATCGCTCCGACACCACGCCAGCGAAGATCAAGATCATCGAGGATATGTTCATCGATCTGCGTGACATCATCGCTGAAGTGCGCAAGGATCCAAAGGAGCACCTTGTGCTTACGTATCTGCTCTCGATCCGCGTTGACCGCACCGTTCAACGCAATCTGCTATTGGTGAAACAGACGAAGAAGCCGCAGGACGTGTGTCGTCTGCTGGACATCATCATCCAGCAGGTGAGTGAGGCACAGAATACGGAGAACGCGTGTGCCCAGCACGTGTATAGGGCCCGTCTGGTTGCGTATCGTGCGCTGCGCGCCTTCTACATGGCGAAGACGCACGCGGTTTTCCGCCGCTGGCAGGAGGCGACGGCGACGTATGAAGTGTGCGCGACGCGCGTTAATGAGGCTCAACCTGAAAAAGCGCACTTCGACGATATCCTCGTCGAGATGGTCGATGACATTGGCGGGAAGGTGGCGCTGGAGCTGGCCGTTGCGCACGCCAACGTTGTGCTCGAGAAGCACGAGGTGGAGGAGGCTCCCGTGCCGCAGAAACAGTATAAGAGCAAGAAGCCGCTGCTGGAGCGGTTGGACGAGTTCCGCGAGGATCCGCAGCTGCTCACGAAGAATCCGAACGTCGTGCCGGTGCCCATTCCGATGACGGCCGTTTCGCCTAAGCCGCTTTTCTACGACCTCGCGCTCAACTACGTGCAGATGCCTGAGGCGTTGAAGGAGATGGTCGACGGCACCAAGAAAGAGAACCAAGCTGCCGGCATCTCCGGCTTTGTCAAGGGCTTATGGGGATGGGGAAAGAAGTAACCGAACTAGTTCATTATATTACATAGTTTCATTAACTGTCTTTCTATATGATCGCGGTGGGTGGGTATTATACAATTCTTGAATATTCACAGAATTTTTATTTCTACCTTTTCAATAAATTCAATTTGCTACCTTACTTCAAGGAATATTATTTATTATGAAAGGACTTTGTGGTTTATTTCATTTTAACCATAATCTGAATAATAATGGAAGATTTGGGTTATTGATGTCGGTCACTTAAACTTGGTAAATGGGTCACCCGGTGAACCGCAGGTTACAGATTCCCGTCCTTTGGATTATTATAAGGGGGCGGTGAGGGACAAGTCTGTTGCGAGCTGTGACCAGATCAGGTCTTTTCTCCTACCTATTAATAGAAGATTTTTAGATTCTTAATAAGCCTTACAACAAATATCCTTGGGTGGTAACCCACCTACGTCCTCGGCTGATACAAATCTTCAGTTGTTGCAACAAGCTCTGATATCTGTAGTGTAGCCCTTTAGCAAAGCTCGTTTGTCTTCGTGTTGTTGTCCACAATCGCTGCCACTAATCCTTGTTTCTACGCCTTTAGCTACTTCCATCCTAACATGTCGACAAATATACAAGGAACAAGGAACAAAATTATTAAATTAATTGATAACAATACCAACTTTAAGAAAAGAAATCTATGTACACTAAAATACATTCATACCCTACACCGGTCTATAGGGTTGCCCCCTCCTTCTTCTCACTCCATCGCTTTCCTCAACCATTGCTTTCTTTTCGTCAGGACTTTTAACGTTGCCATCCTCTTTCAATCAACCTTGCACACTCTTCCCCGCACTCCTAACCTCTCGCGCCCATTCCTCTTCCAACACTATACATTCATTCGTCATATTCCCCCATGTATCCTGGCCCATTCCAGTATACACCTAACACACTGTTTCCCCATCCATACTTTTCTCCCCCCCTCCTCAGACCCGCTTTTGACACTAGTATTTTTTCTTCTACACTTATTTCCTTTTCTCCTATATACTTTGGTCGCCTGCCAATCGTTTGAATACCTTGATATCCATAGGTGTTCTCCCTAATTTTACCTTGTCTCTCCTGTTCGTCTATCTCCCTTTGTCTTCAGCAAATATTCATCTCCAGTGATCATGCGCAGAGCATACGGTCAACTTCTCCTGAGAAACCTAGAGCCTCATACGATTTCTCTCTCACTGTCATGCATTCAAATTTCCTTGCACATCATTCCCAAACATTCTTAACCAGTCTATCGTCACCCATTCTATACAGACATTCCTCATATTTCGCAATTCTCCATGCCCTCTCCCATTTTATCGACACTCTTCCTGCTTCTTGAGACGCATTAGATCTTTAATGACCCACGTTTGTTCCTGCTCCAAGATTTCCCATTCGCCCAAAACACCAAACTTCTGCACCATACATTAAAATCGGTTTCACACATGCATTCCACAGTCTTAAGAAGATATCCCAATTATTCCTCCACACTTTCTGCAATTTACTCTTCACTCTCCCCCATGCACATCTGGCTCTCCCTTCTTCCTCCCACCTCCCGTTATAAGAAACAGATACTTAAACGCAAACACTCACAATTTCCTCACCCTTCCATTCTATCCTCTCCTTTCTCTCGCTTTCACCCGCATTCTTTTTTATACCATAGACTCCGTTTTCTTCACAAGCCTCGCTTTTCCATGTATTTCTCCACTCTCCCTAACATTCCTTCCATTCCCTCAATGGTTCGGGCCAATAATACCACATCATCCGCATACGCCAACATTCACACCTTGTTCGTTCCTGTTCCTATTACTACACCTTCATCCTGCCCATTTCGCAAACACATCACCCTACACATGAAGGTTAAACATCAAGGGACTTACTGGACATCCTTGTCTGCGACCTTTACTTACCCCAAACTTCTCCGACACTTTCTCACCAACTTTCGCCGCAGCCCACGTATTCTCATACACTCGACGCAACCGATTTCTCCATCCACCCCCAGCCTTTTCTGGCAAAATGGACTTCACTTCTACTTCACTTTCCAGTGTCCGGGTTACCATAAGCTTAAGTAATACCTCTGTAATTGTTTACGTCTGATTTATCACCTTTGTGGACAGGCACGATAATACTCCGTTTGCACGAGTCGGGAATATCGCGAGTCACTGACCATACCTTATTAATGCCCTCTAACAGCGCGACCTTTCCATCTACCGGATGTATCTTTAACATATCCCCTTTGGGGCCGTCAGGTCCAGGTGGTTTTCCTCGTTTCAGTTTATTTATGGCCAACTCCAATTCATCTAAACTGAAATCACTTCGCTGTTCCACCCTAGACTATGTCTTCCTGTTGTTCCAAGCTTTCTATCACTACTTTGCATTTTTCTTCCCAGTCGGCCACTCTTATTCCGATCCTCGGCCTGTCTCCTTTCCCCAATGTTGCGAACAGCAACATCAACCCGCGAATTAACACGAATCTTTTATTTTTAGCAGGATTCGTGGACTACCCGTCCGATGCAAATTGTTGAAAATGTTGAAGAGAGAAGTAGATATTTCGGGAGTAAAAATGTGAGTAAACTTTGACAAAATTCCAACGAAGTTACTGGCCTTTTTCCCACCTCCGCCTACATCTCTAAGCGGGAGAAGGCCTATATCACCCTCTAACAGCGGCATACCAAGCCGGGCACACCGCCCACAATCATACCTAGAGGCGCGCCCTGCCTGTCTCTGTTCGTAGCTACACACATGCAGCTGGGCACGTATGTGCCGTTACGCTTGGCCGTGATAAGACATTTTCCGGACGCTTACGGCGCCAAATGCGTCGTGCAACCACTTAAACCTACCCCAAGAGCGTCTTGTTCGTCTATGCTTTCTTTATTAACCACTTGACGACTCAGGGCTTTCAAGAAACGTGAAAAACATGTGGTGCAGACTAAACAGCTCAAAAGTTCTTTAACGCCAGACTAAATATAGATATTTTAGCGACAAATATAAAAAAAGGCTCTAACTTGCCTCGCCGTTCTCAACACCCAAAATCTCTCACATCTCCCTGTCCGATTTACATTCCCTGATTCGCCTTTTTAACTTTGTCGTGAATACCCTTTTCTTCTCCTCGTACAATGTGCGTACTCCTAGTCGTATGTCTACTACTGCTTTCCAGTCTACTGTCCCCCTTCTCCATTCATCTCGGATTCTTCTTCATCTCCATACACTCCCCATGAAACAATTCTTCCCCTACTTCTGGCTTCCGCTTCTTCTTCTTCCTCGCATCCTCATGCAGTTTCATCTAAACCTCTTCCAAATTTGTCCGTTCTCCCTAGTTTATAATCTCCATTTCATCCATTTCATTTGCGCCATCTCCCGCTCTGATCTAAAACCATTAATTCATCCTTTTCCAATTCGACAAATATCAATATCCATTTTCTTACGAAATGTTGTCAGGAAAAGATGGCAACTTCTTGGACTTTGATTTTACCCTTACAATTAAATGTTGTATTATCTCATAAAAAGAAAAAAGAAAAGGCAACTCATTTTCTTCATTCCTGTTGGGAATCAAAATTTGAATAGGATATTCGACTACAATTTTTGCAATAGTTTGATTGATGGAGATTTTTAAGTGCCTTATTGGTGCCAAGACGTTCTGATGTAACGACTTTGAGTCAGTAATTTTCGTTATTCTCAAATCCATGATTATTCTCTCTATTCAGTTCTTTGTTATTGACAAATACATTTGAGTTTATTAACACAGTGTTTATTCATATAACGGATATCGCAATTTTTACAGATCCGGCAAATTTATTGCAGCCTGCTGTTAAAATTCAAAGTAAGCAACTCCCGCTTCTCACGTTCTCGGCTTCCTACATATTAGGGATGTCAAAAAAAGTATCGGTATCGATAAGTATCGGTATCAATAAGTATCGATACCACGTGTCGATACTTATCGACTTTTATCGATACTTTAATTTTCGATACTTATCGATAGAATGAATCGGTCATTTTCGATACTTATCGATAGTATCGAATCGGTCATTTTCGATATTTTTTGACATGCCCCACAATGAGGCCATCTGTTAATCAGAGCTACGAATTATGATGGTAATCGTACTATGAGCGAAAGATTCGTGCCCGCTGTTGTGTTGTTATTCTGACTTTATTATCAATATATCCAAATATTAAATGCATTATAACGCATTTAATCTTAAAATCTAATAATTCATAAAAATATTTTTACAAATAATTAAAATGAACAATTGAAACACATATGGAAATTAATATATATTTTACCCGTATCTACTCCTGATTACTTATTTACAGAAAGTTATACTAAATATATTGACTAATATTAATTAGATCGATACCTTGGAAATAAAATCAATCGATACTTAAAGGAGAAGTATCGATACTTTTACAGTTTCACTATTTACTCTAAAATAATTATAAATTATTTCATTACTATATCCTCATTCAGACGTGACATTGTTTCGAAATGGAATTTTCCACTAGTTTACCTTTTCACTGAAGTTTGCATAAACAGACAGATATGTGATCGCATAAACAATTTTTCAAAATCAACAAATTTAAGTGTTTGGGCATGCTTTGTATATGGAAAGATAAAGTCACGTGTCTTCTTTCAGTTGTTCTTTCAGTGTTCCATACTCAAATGTTACTAATTCGTTTTTTATTTGTACAGAGATAACGCCTGCCTGATTTAAAATGCGGTTGTCAGCAAATTGAATGAGAAACGTACACAATATGAGTATTGGTTTCAGTTCCAGTTTTCAATATTCAAATTTTACTCATTCAATCACCAAATATTCATTATTCATATTTAAAATATATTAGTAACATTAAAAATAATTAGTATTTAATATTTTTTAGTAAATCGTATTTATATGAGATGAAAAACGATACCTTACGAAATTAGCCACCTTTTTGCGATTGCACACAGTCCAGAATGATTCAAAGACATAAATAAACATAAGGCATGAATGGTTTTAAGCCAACACTACGGCGGATGTTATTTTATTCTAAGGGGATTCTTTACAAGATAGTGGATACGTTAATGAATCGTTACATGAAACCATTCGAAACCATTTAGAAGATTTTCGACTTGCAATTAGCAATTCTTGAAATCCTATGATTTGGTTACTTTGAGTTCTGATTTTGATCGATCAATATCCCTATGTCTTTCCGCGTGTCTTAGTAATTGCAGTGTTTTACAAGAAAGTGTTTTTGTAAAAAAGGAAAACCCAACGTATCTATTTAATCGGTACCTTGAATTCACAAAAGTATCGATACCTATATTCAAATTCTTATTGACTAATTATCAAAACTTTTTTCCGCCCTTTATATAATTTGACACTTGGCCCTTTTTTCCGATAACTGTTACATTGTTTAGCATCATATGAATTTGTATTGCAGTAAAGTAACCGCAATACAAATTCATTTAAATTTTGCTATATTTGATAAAATAATCTGTATAACATCCACAATGAATGTTCAGCTTTTAGGAGGCAACGGTTCAGTAGGAACATCCTAGAAATCTAGATTTTGTATTCAGCAACTTGATAACACGACGTACACGTTAAAGTAAACAATTAACCGAGTGATTTAGTCACACTTAACTTGAACAAATACAACGCGTAATTTAAGATGTTGAAGTCAGCGATTTGGATAGGGAGATGTGAGCGTCCGTTTGGGTCGATCAAATATATATTGAATGATAGAATGTCGAGAACGGACAGCGATGTATGCGTAAAATCATTTACACGGAATGGACGAGATTATATTGAAAAATTTGGAAGTTTAAGACCAAAATTATAATTTTTATGTAATAATCCAAAATAATTTATTTCTCATTCATAACAATATATTTTTGAGGAAAGTCATATTCTCTATATTCTATATTCCGATTTTATCAATTCGTTGCAATCAAAGTATTAAATAACAAGTTTCGATACTTCAAAGGCGATTCCTTAATTTACTCAATCAGTAATTTTAGAATTATTAATTTTATTACTTACAATAGGAATTACCGCGATATTTTTCGGTCCCAAGATGTAAGTTCCGTGTAGTAACACCATTGGGTCGATAATAAACTGGAAAATTACTATTACGATTGAATAATAATTTGAAAATACCGTAACAGATGGCGCCAATGTCAATTTTCGATACCAATACGTATCGATACCTTTCTTTGATACTTAGGTATTGAAAGTATCGAAGTTTCAAAAGTATAGATACCAAAAATTATCGGTACTTCGTGAAATATTGACATTCCTATTACATATACCACTGATGACTATACCTAACCTCAAACTAACTTATGGCACCGGCTCCAACAAAACAAACTACCTCGACTACTTCATAACAATCAGAAATATTTAGCAAAACTAAACGACATTCGTTTGATTGTCCTTATATGTTTTGAGACGTTATTAAGTTTGTTCAACAACGAATTGCGACATAGATCATGGACATTACGAATAAAAGTAAGTGTATTTAATGTTGTGAGATTGTTAAAGTATTTGGTATTTCAGCATTTTTAACTGAACTAACAAACATTAAACGCGCCGTTGACGATGCTACTTTTTTGTCTATTGACTGTGAGTTTACGGGTTTGCGCACCACTGGCGGTATAAATATTTTTGAGCCAATCTCTAATTACTATGAAGATATTTACAAGGGCTCCATGGATTATTTGGCTATTCAATATGGTTTAAGTATATTCAGGTACTAATGGTTATCTTAAGAGTTATTGCATATCAAAAAAGAAATTAATTCAATTGTAATTCATGATTTTATTTCGTTTAATGTAGATATGACACCGAATTCAAACGTTTTAAAGAAAACACGTACAACTTTTACCTGTTTCCACAAAAATCTAGTAGTTTGCTGCCCGAACAAAGCTTCCTCTGTCAGGCGTCTAGTATTGATTTTCTGATCAACAACGGATTCGACTTTAACAAGCTGTTCAGGGAGGGTATTTCCTATTTGAACAGAAAGGGACAGGAGAAATTTGAGCAAGCCTTAGATCTGCGACAATCCAAACAAATTGATGAAGAAGAAATACCAGTGCCTGATGATATGCGAGAGTTGATCGATAACATATTGTAAGTTAATTCAACGTTGGGCATTGAGTTTAACCTGAATTCTAATATCTTTGCATATTCTATTATCTTTAGCGCAGAAATTCATTCGTTTATAAAGACCAATGAAAAAGAGCGGATTCTTCCCCCGTGCAATGCGTTTGCAAGGCGACTCGTTTATCAATCGATGTCACAACGTGTTGACAATCAAGCTGCAGTAGAAACGCGCACACTGCCGAATAATGTGCGTGGTTTGGTCGTAACGCGACCGAAAAGTACTGAGGAATTAGCGCAGGAGCGTCGGCAATTGGTGAGACAAGCCGTTGGATTCTCAGAGTTGATGCAGTATGTTTCTGACTCGGTAATTAGGTTTTTAGTTTATATAAATTATTTATAACTGCTCGACTATAATACTGCAACGGTTTCCACACTTTATACATGCGCCCCTCTTTTTAAAATTGTCCTTCGGTGTCACCTTATTTATTTGTTCTTTCAAATTTTTCATGAATATCTAATGTGGACATTGATGAACATGTGCAATGTCTCCCAGTTTGGAAAGCGCAGTGGTATGAGAAATGCTCGAGTGCAAAGGCATTCATATATTTGTTGTGCTTTTCAGAGGAAACCGGTGGTGGGGCATAATATGTTGCTGGATTTATGCCATACGATACATAAATTTTTAGTTGATTTACCTCAGGATTATCAGAGTTTTAAAGAGTGTGCACATTGTTTATTCCCGCAGTAAGTATGCTTTTCCCGCTACATATCTTTTATTACTTATCTCAATGTATGCTTTTGGTCTTCCTTTTCTTCTACTTCTTTTTTTTTCAATGAGAGGGTTTTCACGTTTTGAGAAAGTACTTCCTGGTGTCGAAAGTATAGAAACTAATACATCAGACATTTGCAAATTCTGCGAATAACGCCATCTATTTACAGCTTCCCCTATTCTCACATTTCTTTCAAATACCTTCGCTTATTAGAATTAGGTCTAAGAAAGTAAGAAAATACTGAATGGGCGATAGTTCGAGGAATAGGACGAGAGGTGGACGTGTAAAATCAACAGGATGTACAAGGAATACTTCATAAAACTTGACGCACTAGCTAATTCAGAGATGCCCAAACTGTTTGCTGCGGTGTAAGGGCGAAGTTCAATTACGATTTTATCCCTCTTTGGCCATGGACAAAGCAAAAAAGAACTCATTGCAACATTTTAGACTTCATTTGTACATTTCATCAACGCCCGGTACTCGCGATAATTCCAAAAATGCTTATTTTTTTATCTTGGTACAATATGTTATGTATTTATCATGCATTTCTTAATGTTGTCAAGGTTCTTTTCTTACCGAGCATCGACTGCTGTGGTCCCCTAGATCACTTAATTAAATTCCTTTTGATTAGAAGAAGAAATCATTTTAATCTACATCCGCCGGAATTCGATCCCTTGAAGAAGGACTTTCTATTTGTAAATCATCGCTAAATACTTCTCTCTGAAAAATATGTATAAGTCCGATCTCGAATTCTTATGCGTAATTGTAGTAATCATAGGGGAGTCTAAATTTCAGAAAGTAATGTTACCTTTTGGTCTGAATGTACCGATTTTGCAACTTTTTAAAGTTTTTAGTAATTCTTATTAATTGCATTTATCATAAAAATATGCATTGATTTAAGTTTTCAGATCTATTTGTTGAATGTTCTATGTGTTTGAAAGACAGGGAAATATTATGAAGATTCACATATGCACATGACAGTGAAATCACCAATAGCCAAAATTATCGATCCTGAAATAATGTTGCGTTTTGCCATGTATTGTACTAAGGTGGCGATGCGATATATTTTTCCACCCCTAATTATAGATATATACAAATATTAGGTATTAAAAGTTATATAATAGATCATTCACTCCTTACTTCAGCGAATTCCATACTTTTTGTATGTGGTTATTTTTGATGCCACCCCTGTTTCATTTTTTGAACCCCTCAAAATGTCCTCTATGTTCGTCCATATTCACGAATGTGCCCCCTTGTCCATATATATAAAACACGTCATGCCCCCTCGCACTAGCTTCGGGCCATCTACGTCTTTTCAGATTTAGATTTACCTTGACAGGCCAGTCTCTTCAATTTTCGTGCTACTATAACCCGACATAATTCCCTGTGGCGTGTCTCGTTTTCCATTCTTGAATTCACTTATTAATTCGTCTGATCTCTTGAGGGGTATATCTATTCATTTTTTATAATATCTTTCATAATCTTTCTCAATAGCTATTTAATCAGTGTCTTTTATGAATTTTATTAGTTACTCCTTCAAAATCCTCTGCTATTTCTTAACATGTTCTTCTCATGTATATAAAAAGATAATTATAGAAAACTTGTGTAATTATTGACGTTATGCTGAGAATTATTTTTAGAATTTTTGACACGAAATATATTGGTAACTTACCAGTTTTCAAGGAACTAGTTACATCGACTATTCTTAATCAAATGGTACAATGTTTATCAGAGGCACCATTCAAATTACCTACAGTTGGTTGGTATTCGTTTTATAAGTTTCTTTTTACAGGGACGAAAAGTAATCTTTTATTTTTTCATAGAAAGTGAACAAAATGTGAAAAAATACTCCATCAATGATCCCGCTGACCACGAGGCCGGTTACGATGCATTTAGCACAGGCCTTTGTTTTATTTCCATGTGGGAGTATCTTGGTAGGAACAGAGGTCTCAAAGTCGATGTCTTCGAACATATTGAAGTCATGACTGAGCATTGCAATAAACTGTTTGTCATGCGACTTTTAGACTGGCCCTGTCTTCGACTTGGTGCAGCAGATGGTAAGCATAAAGATTATGATTACTTTTGATTGATCGTTGTTGTTTGTAGATGCACCTTCTCGCGACCATGTTTTCCACATAACGTTCCCAAACGACTGGTCGAGGAAGGAAATCAATCGATTGTTCAGCCCGTTTGGATACGTGCGAATCGCCTGGATCAATGAAACTTCTGCGTATGTGGCTCTAAATCACCGTAATCAGGCCTCTGCGGTGCTGCATAATCTTGACAAAAGCAATGTCTACACGATTATAACATACGCCCAGCACCGTGAGAATCTCAACTTGTATCACTCACAAACGACTATGTTACCACTGCCGTCTCCGTGCAAAAGTGAAGGTACCCAACACGGGCCATCGCGTAAACGGCGTGTTTCGCAAGGAGACGGGTAAGTCAAATTCCTAAAAGTTAGTACTTTTTATAGTCCTGACAATTCAGAAATTGCCATGACTATCCAATTTTCAATCTGGTATCGTAGATTGAATGCACTTTATGAAGGCGAACATTAGTGTGTTGTTCATTATACGCTAACTGGAAAACATTAATTATAATAAATCTTGGCAACATTAATTCACATTATTTAATTCACTAGAAGGAATAGCAAAATATTTAAAAGACTATTCGAAATTATCTGGCCTAATCGAGTAAATATCGTTTCATCGAATCTCTGCTGCACACCCCTTTTTTAACCGATACACAATAATTGGTTGAACGATTGTCCATCTATGCATCCTATAATTCAATGAAAATATTTAAAAGAATTGACTGAACGGGGGAGCCTTTTTGCGAGGATCACTTCCTCGAACCGAGTGCAATTATCCCTCAACTTAGGAAGTAGGCATTTCAGCGACATTTTCAAATAAACAAATATAATATAATATAGTCAGTAACCCTAATGTAAATAATCCCATACTTTTAATCGGCTACCATTTTATTATAAACGATAGACGATTCAAATTATGGCACTACGTACATTTGGGTTGAAGACTATATTAACATGAGGGCGATGTAAACAAATGCTAAATTAAACTGAAAGCAAAATATTTGCAACACATGAAGACGTTAAATTTGTTTTTTTATTACAGTAATTATCGCGAATAATAAATCCCAGAGAGCGTTAAGTGCAACCGTGAAAATCAAACTTATAAATGGGAATAATTATAATGAGTCCTCAAAATTATTTAAGTTATGCTTATACATATTTAGATTCATAGCTTTTCAAATATTATATGGACATAAGTACAAAAAAATAAAGCAAAATTTAAATCTTTTACGGCAACAATCGACTAATTTGTTTATTGAACAACAGACATTAAGGAAATTAACTTCTTCGTTGAGATTAAATAAAGAAATTTTCTTAAAATAGTAATCAAATAAAACAAACAATAAGTATGGCAGTTGTCTTGCTTCGGTGATTGTTTTTTTGAAACTTGAAAAGGAGTCAGACATAATTGTTGCATGGGCGAAGGGAAACGTGATATTGAGAGCCCAATTCCTTTGGGCGCGCTAATTAAATTTGCCTTTCAGACAACGCTAAGCGAGCGTTACCCGTATTTTCTTTGTCAAGCCAGAGCTTTTTGTGAGTGTCTTTGTATAGATATAAATGAACAAATAAACTAGCTCAAGTTGAGCCAGGGATGGAATCTCGGCCGGTGCAAATCGGAATGAATTATTCTAATCAATGTACTATGTAGTGAAAGCAAATTGAATAGAACTAATGGCTTCGGAAGTCAATGCTCAGTAAATATAACAACTGATTTTTAAAATTCTAATCAGAAATGGGCTTGAAACATCGATAAGAAGTTGAATTTATTCGCAGAATTTTTTTAACGCTACAAATTGACGTTTTCAAATGAATGTCTATATCTGTTTAGCTGTGAAGGGGCGATACAGCTGAAGAAACAACCAAAATCCATTGTTGGAAGCAACCGTGAAGCCGTGCCAAGTTTAATCACACCGATCCGGCGTAAACCAGCGAAGAAGACGTTTGCTGAAGATGATAGCTGGGACTGAAGGTCATTAATCTCTTTGTAATTAAGATACTTTCAGACAGATTATAATTGCGTACATCAATATATTGTTACATGGAATTGTGTTTATAGATAAAACTCCCTATTAGTTTATAGAACAATATTAATTGGAATATTTGCATTCCACAAAATTCAAATTGTATAAATTTGAACTAGATAAGAAACTGTGCCTTAAACCAAATGCAAGTAAACAGCGATTAGATGCGTCTGAACTTTCGACGTAGAACATTCATCATATTTATCAGTGCTGTTTCAAAGTACATATGGATAACGCCCTGTAGTAGCAATAATCCTGCAAGACATAACCTACAAAACGGCGGTTGCTAAGAGCGTATGTATTGTTTTAGAGACATATTTAATTAAACTATCTTATTGCAATCTAATCTATTAAACAATTAACGTAAACAAATAAATCGATAATTATAAACATAATCGCAGGTCGTAAATCGCAATTGTGTATTGTGCGAATAATTGCGATGATATACGACATACGTATCTGTTCACGCTAATTAAGTTGCTTTGCATGTATACCTGCAGGCCGTGAATAGTCACATTTAGTCTATGTGACGTCCGCGAACCGCGCGTACTACTTTCACCTGAAGAAAACGTGTTTATTTACAATCTGGTGCGGTTTGTGTTTGTCGCGTGTTTAAAAGCTCATCTTATCTTACAATTATAGAACAGTAGGTGATTATTACCACGTAAGAATGGTATTATTTAATACACAAATTTAATTCGTTTGTAGTTTGTTTTATTTGTTAATATCAATATTACGCAAACTATGTGTTATATTCCGTACATACTCAAAGGTGTATAAGGTTGAATATTTAAGCTATTTTGTTCGAAACATTCCCTCTTTGAATTATTGATTGTTGAATTGTTGATAAGTAATGTCACAAGGAGGACCTCATGACCGTAAAAGTCCCATAGGGGTCCTTATATATGAAGTTCTCCTATGTCCGCCAATATTCCCAGGGGCCCCCCTTGGAATATTGACCATGCCCAGAAAATTAGGTCCACCTCCCAGAAAGAAAGTACATGATTTGTACAAAACTTTAACAAGTTACAACATTCTTCTTCTTCTTTTTATCATTGGCACCTGTCTGTTAAAGTTACAACTTTAACAACGCGAAATTTAAATTCATAGTTTCTTTCATGCGTTTATTGATCAGGTATTAGTAATCGTAAAAAGGGGGTCTTCCCATGTTACTCTTTTGCTCCAAGGGGCACTCATATGATTGTTTCGTCAATGTTTCAGAACAGAAACGATCCCTCACTCTCGCATGCCCAGGAAAATACAAATCATGTGCTCATTATTTGTATCAAATTCATTAAATGAGTACAGTTGGTTAAGTCACAGATTAATTTACACACATGCGCAAACGTTAGTGCGTGTATTTAATCAGTAAATACCCTGAAATTGTAGAATCATAAGAAACATCAAAGTTCTAATAAGCACTCCTATATTCGTTTCGTCATTGTCCCGAGAGTGACACCCAAAACGTACCCAGAAAATGATTATAAATTGAGTACATGATTTGTACAAAATTCTCTAAATGAGAACAGTTGATCACCTTAATATAAAATGGCCTTGTCAAGTTAAGATGATAAGGCAAAAAATAAGTTACAGTTTAATTTAAACACACGTGCATGCATTAATGCGAATCGTTTTATTTAATTTTAGAGTTTATGCAAGTATTTTTGATTCGTAATAAGGTCATTGCAAACTGGTATCGCTTAGCAACAAACACATAGTTCAAGTATGATAGTATGTAATCAGTTTTGTTCGAAGCCTTCAAAAAAAATTATGCTGTCATGTTAAATTCATATCGAAACCTGTAATCATGCTCTGACTCAGGAAAAGGTGGAATGCGCAAGCGATTATTTGGCATTTCGGCAAACACGATTCAATTGTTGGCATGTGGCGGCTCATAATGAAGGGCAACGTGGTCAGTGCTGCTGCGACATGGATCGTCAACTACGTCCACCTGCTCTTCGACCTGCTGGTGGAGTTGCTGTTTGGGCTTTTCTCGCGCAAGGAGAGCGTGCGCCCGCCGAAGGATGAGCTGCTGAGCATGAGCGCCATGCAGCTGGCGCAGGGCATTCGTCGACGACGCTTCACCTCCGAGGAGGTGGTGCGCGCGCACATCGAGCGCATCAAGGAGGTGAACGGCACGCTGAACGCCGTCATAGACTATCGCTTCAATGAGGCGATCGCCGAAGCGATTGCCACGGACGAGTTCATCGCGCGGACGAACGCCAGCGAGCTGGACGCGAAGCCCTTCCTCGGCGTGCCGTTCACGTCCAAAGAGTCGACGCACTGCAAGGGCCTGTCGCTCACGTTCGGCCTGAAGTGCCGACGCGACATGCGCGCCGATGAGGACGCTGTCATCATTCAGTACATGAAGGATGCTGGCGCCATTCTGCTCGGTGTGACGAACGTCCCAACGTTGAATATGTGGATAGAAACACACAATCCCGTCTACGGCCAAACACGCAATCCCTACGACACATCTCGTATCGTTGGAGGTTCATCCGGTGGTGAGGGATCGATTATCGCTGCGTGTGGTTCACCCTTTGGTGTAGGTGAGACGTCTGTTAAACTTGCTCATTAGAAGCAAATCGACATTTTTACTACATTTGCATGTCTTAATTTGCGTTGATAGGTACGGATGTTGGTGGATCTATACGAATACCCTCCTATATGTGCGGCATCTTTGGTCATAAATGTAGTACGGGTTTAACAAACACTAAAGGTACTTCGAAATTATGTAATGTACTGATGATTTGCACTCAAAATTTCTGTTTTTTCCTAGGTTTAACATTCCGCGACGGCTCTGACATGGATACAACGCTGGTTTGCACAGGTCCCATGTGTCGCAAGGCGGAGGATCTCATTCCTGGAATCAAAGTTATGCTAGGCCCTAAAGCAAGTCTTCTCAGCCTTGATTTACCTGTCGATACAAGTCAGCTCAAATACTACTATATTGAAAGAAATGGTGATCTCCGATGTTCACCAATGCGAGCAGATGTTAATTATATCAACGCCGTGTAATAACCCTATTTTTGAATCGAGT
>WSZQ02072907.1:0-21477 GCA_019419845.2 Weissflogia rhopalogaster
CACACACACACACACACACACACACACACACACACACACACACACACACACACACACACACACACACACACACATACTCACACGGGCGCACTGTGACGCACTGCTTTTAATTTGGAAATAAATTCACGCGTTGTTAAAGTTGACAAATTCGACATTTCCGCATGAGCGCAATCAGCATATTATAAATCCGAGGCATCGGGCGTATTTTCGCTCGGTTTGTCCCAAACTGGGCGGGCGATTTTGGCTGAGTTAACTCGAACATGATGGTCGGCGTGTTCGACCACCTCCCTCCTGCCCCATAGAAAATCGTCGTCGGTGGAGATTACGGCGACGGCTATACAGGACCCCGAGTTGCTGGCTAATCTGCATAATGGCTTGTGAATATTGCTCATGATCCTCCAAAATTCGGAAGGCAAGAGCGATAAATTATCTTCGCAAGACGCATTGCGAAAAGCCAAAAACGTGAATTCGATCTGTGGTTTTTGGTAGAGGTGCCAGTTACGGTGAACGCCTGATTCCCGGCGCTTCCACCTTATAGGTCAGGAAATAGCCTTCAAAGCATTTTAACGTACTAGAGTCCCGTTGTAGTTGTAGCTGACTTAATCGTTGTATATTTCGATATCCCACTTTTAAGTAGTAAATTTTACCGTTTTATTCCTAGCATTATATGTTCCTAATATAATATCACATATTTTAATGTCTATCGACCTCTGTGGGTCTTTCCGACTTTGATACGTTCTATTTATTTTTGTTGTTTCTGTTAGTTATTGTTATTGTTGATTGTAGATTATCTAGTTTTGTCTATGAATCTACGAGAACACGGTAATTTCCTTTAGTAATGGCTGAGATTTTTTTTCATATTACCTTCTTATCATAAAAGTGAAATTTGAAAGTATTCAAAACTATGCACCTTTAAACTTTTGCACTCAAACGCTTTGAGTGTAAAGGTCTGTAATCTCGACACGGCTTATTTCAATGTGAACAGTGCCAAGGGCACAAGCGGTGCGGCGCCTACCGTACCACAGCAAATTGGCACTGCACAAGGATCAGCTGAATATTAACCCTCCGGTAATATTCAGCTGGTTTTATGAAAATTGTTAGATACTCCAAAATAAAAACTTAAATTTTATTTTCATTTTATATTCGTTAATTCTCTCTAATTCTCCCTAATTTTATATTATTTATAATTTAATACTTATTATATAACATTTAGTTTCGATTGTTTCGATTTACCGACTATATTGATTTATCGAATATTGTGGATATTAGCTTTTTTTGTAATTAGTCATATCAGAAACTAATTTGGAAAATGAAGAGAAACGGTTAATAGCAAGCGCAAGATGCGAATCAGAAGAAAGGAAAAGGAAAACATGGATGCCTGAGCGCTTGGAGAATTGGTGAAATGAATAATGAATAATAAAAATAAATTGTATACCAGACTTCAGTACGGATATTTGTAATAAGAATATAGTCTTTATAAAAATGGCAAACAGAAAAAAAGAAAATAAATAATCTCAAGATTAAAAAAAACGTTATACCAGACTTGCTAATATTGCTCATTGGTCTTTAAAATTCAACATCGACTAGTTATATTTGCACGTAGCGTTTTAGACCCAAAAACTAGCATTTGGTCAGTGGTTTTCGGTGGAGGCGCCGGGCGCCGGTGCATACGCCTCTCGCCAGCACGTTCACTTTGTCGGTTCGGCCGGAAATCGCATTCAATGCGTTTTGGCTCGGTAAAGTCCGCTTGTGGTTAACCACATCGCATACATCGACGCGTATCCTTTGTTCCTGCGGTTTTATCAAACGTCCCTGCACAAACCGCACCAACCGTCAGAACTGCCCGAAGGTGAAAGGCTGGAGCGCATAAAGCAAAATATAATAAAATACGAGGTATCATACGGTGTGCAGTAGGTCCGACCAGCTGTGTGAGCACTTACAATTAGATGAACATTTTCACGCGCCGGCATTTCGCACTACGCAATTAACCATCCGCCGAGCGCGTGCCACGTGTGTGAGTGGCCGGGAGTGTGGATGTGTGTGCAAACATTTTCACCTTGCCCAAGCCGCTGGACGACATTTTTCCATTAAGCATTTTTCCACCTGACTTACCAACAGCGTTATAATATCGCCGGGAAAAGTTTTCCACGCACCCTCCGCCGCCCTCCGCAGCCGCCATCGTCGTCGGCAATGCGCTAGCCTAGATATATTTCAAGCGGTACGGCTGTGGCGCGTTTTTACTACGCTTTTCGTTTCCACTTAGGATTGTTGCCCGGCCGCACGTGCGACAAATTTAAAAAGCGTGTTATCCTCGACGAACTGCTGCGTTCCGCCGCCGACCGTATAAAGCGGCGCCGCGTAGCACTTGGGGAAAATATTACGGATTACTTTTTAAATTAGATATTTTCCTCTGGACCACGGCTGTGTGTGCTGTGTCGGGTTCGTGTCACAGAAGGGGGGCTAAACGCACGGCGAAAGGAATAGATAAAGCTACACTCGATTTGTTCTGCTTTATATTATCATGCGCATATTATATTCTCGACAGTTTTATTATTCCTACGGCGCCAGCGAAGCGTGTGAAACATGTTTCCTTTGATTTATTTTTGTAGAGGGATGATTCAGTGACATGTAGTTATAGATTAGTGAAGTACAATATAATAGTAGTAAGAGATCATTGTTACTTGAACAGGTGAAAATACAGGCGAAAATTTGAACTAACAATAAGTAGGGATTAAATTAATAAAAGCTTCAGAAAAAGTGATTATTGGATTGATTGTGTAAGTAATAAGTGAAGCTGTTTAAATGTTGCCTTCGCTAAAACAGTTTATATCAATTTCATCAAGAAAGCAGGTGATGATACCCCCAGAAAAATGTAACAAATTATAAGTCATCTTTGAAAGCATTCTCACTGGTGCTACAACTCAATTCGGGCTTTGACCTCCCATTACTTACACCATTCTTTCTCCCTTTTTTTTGGTCCTCTCTTTCCATCTTTTTATTTTAAGTAATTTAGAAGCATGTCTTGTAATTTCGTTTTCCCACCTCTTTCGGAGCCTGCCAACTGGCTTTCCCCCTGACGTAAATCACAGATGCTACTCCTACCATAAGAAACGCTAATAAAGTTTGTTAGCCAGTAGTTATCTTCAGAACGGTCTTAAACATCGATAACCAGTCGTATTAATTAGAAAAAGTATAGTGTACAACTCGCATAAAATGCGCATGTTTCACTTGTATGACTTGTCATACTCATGAGAAATGGGTAGCATTCTATGCTCGTTGTACATTATACTATCTCTCAATTAACCTTTTATTTTAAGTAATTTAGCAGCATAAATTCCAATTTCATCTTCCTACCCCTTCTGGAGCAGGCCAACCGTCCGTCTTCCTGTCATTATGCTGTTCAGGGTTTCTTTTTGCTAGTTTTTCGTCCACCACTCCGAACTACATCTCCTGCCCAACATAAACATTGTATTTTGAGGTAATTAGACATCGGTTGTACATGTATGGTGTCATATACTTCACTATTGTTCCTTCTTCTATAGACACCATTCTCTATAATCGGTCCCAGGATCTTCCTTTCGAAAATATCTTTCCTAAGTTCGTTTCGTGCGGTAAGTTTCCACACTTCATACCTAATTAAGTATTGGTCTAATGATTGATTTGTAAACTCTGATTTTTTGAGACTTTATGTACATTATTAGACCTATTAGACTATGATAAACATTGAGGTTAGTTCTAGATCTTCTAGGCCTTTACTATCTAGATAGATAAAACCTTTATTGGCATACTTCTAACCCATGGATTCGCGCATCTCACAGTTCTTTTCAATTTCAATTTCTATCTATACTTGCCCCAAAGTATTTGAATATGCCTGACTGGTACCATTTGCCCTGTCTCCTGATGGTTCATTCTGGTTTGCAATAGTGCCTTTTTGTGTTTGTATTAACTCTTAGACCTATGCATTCAGCGGCTGTTTTCAAGTTGTTGTATGTCTAAACTACTACATGTTTTGTTCGAGCCATAGATTCATCAGTAGGTTTTTTCCCTGCATTTCGGATGACAAACTCTAGTGCCAGATTGAATAGCGTTGCAGCCATTCCATCTCTTTGTTTATATCTTCCTATCATTGTCAGCTTTACATGATTTACCAGTTTCCCTGGTTACATTTAATATATTTTATAGTTTTGACATGTCGATGAAATCGTTCAGATGTTTGAAGTCTACGAATATGTTGTATACCTAAGTGTGGTATTCCAAAGCTTTGTGAATCACGTCTTTCACGGAAGAAAGTTGATCTATTGTCGATCTGTTCTGACCAAATCCTGCTTCGTGCAGTCAACCCTCCTATAATTCGGTAGTCTGAGAAAGCGGTTTCCATATAACGTAGAGTAGAAATTGCGACAGCTCTCACCTGATGATAAAACCAATTATAATAAATCGTTCTTCAATGTCCCGTATAATGTAGAATATTAAAAAGGCCCTATTGCTTGTGTGTTGGTGATCTAATAAGAAAGTTTGAATGACTCAACATTTATTTAAAAATTGGTTTTATAATTGTTTTATCTCGGCAGTGGAAACGATGGAAAAATGTGCACTTCAAAGTTTTATTGGTTCTTGATAATGCTAGTCCCAACAACTGGATACACATAGAACTGGATCATGTGAATGTGAAAATTGTCTTCCTTTCTCCTGACTTTACATCATAAATACAACCTTAATGCTTAATACTTGTTGGAAACCTAGTTTAGCTTTATAATAAGTTATAATTTATCTTGTTTTTTTCTATTCTTTCATCTCCATAAAACACGGTATGGATTATGTGCTTTGTACTAATTTTGAGTTTCTTATAACACGGTTTCTATATAACGCGGTAAACGGTTTCCGTACCACGCGCTACGAATTAGCTTGGTTTGTACGGTTAAATCCGAGTTTTCGATATAAAGCGGCACATACTTATTGCGTAGGGTTGACGGTTTACAGCAATAATTCATCTGGTAAGTCTCTTGATTGCATTAATATATTGTGTTTTATATATTCTTTATAATATTAAATTCTATAGATTAATGGTGTACAAACTGGGATGGTACCCTAGGAATCCTCTAAGCAGATTCGATTTCATTAGGACAACGAAAAACAAGTGTTTATTTATTAACTTTATTGTGACTTTATTGTGATTTAGGTTCGAATAAACCTCGTTTCAAAAAGGGAGCAAATTTGGTTGGGGTTCATGGTATCCAAATTATGAACAAGAGTCTTTGCGTGACAAAAGATTTTTTTGTAGAAGTATACCTTGAGACATTAGTTATGGATTAGTGGATAAAGCTCAATTAATTGAGGGAATTCACAGCTTTTGATGTCATTATTATATGAAATTATATATAAAATTACATATACCCTCAATATGTACTCAATATCAACCTTAAAAGGCGGTTACATGAACCTTACGTACCGAAGAAAATGAAAAATAAATTGAAATTAAATTTCACGATATTGTGTTTTCCAATATTTTCTTATATAAGTGCATATTAATTATTTACGGACTATGAATAACCTGTGTGAGTTGTGAAACAAATTAAACTTTCCCTTTGTAAAATCACTTAATATCACTTTAAAAGATTATATGTAAACAAATTAAGTATAACTGAAAACGATTTACTCATAAAGAATGATAAAACCCTCAAAAAATGGGAGAAAATATAAGTCGTCTTTGGATGCTGTAAAATTCCAATCAGTGAAAGTCAGCAACCGTCGAAACCTGGTCGGTTGCCTTTGACGAATGCGCAGAGAAAAAGGTTGCCAATAAATCCGCGCAACCCTTGCGAAGGCCGGGCAAAAAGGGTCCTCCCATGCTTTTAGTAGCCCGAGTCCATCGATAAGGGTTATTACCAGTCGTTCCATGAAGAGGCGCGCATGAGATTTGGAATTTATTTCCGCGCCCGAAAAGCGTTTGCCTTGCGTTTTTCTTTGCGCCATGCGCGCCTAAGTACACTTTTTGCATAAAAATACAGCGGCAAATTGCGCTCGTTTGCTGAATATAATCGGATTACACGTCAAACGAAACACAAGGCAAACGAACCCGGCGCCGCCACCACACCAACCCACCAGCACCAAGAATTCGCCGTGCCATTCGCGAATTGCATTAAATGCGTACGGAAACGCCAGGGTGAAAGTTGCCCTGTTTGGCGGTTGCCAAACATTAACAGTAACTCATTACAAACTTTTGCGTAGCCACGTGGCGGCGTGTGTTTGAAGTCGAAAAGTCGGAGCGAAATGCGGGGTCTAAACGATGGCGGTAGCGCGAAATTGAGGTTAGCTTACGAACGGTTAGGAGCGTTCGGCTGGCGATGGCAGGTGGCGGTGGTGGCAAATGGTTGGAGGGGTAGTGTAATGTAGTGGCGGAGAGTGGCCGGAAATTAGGTCTCCAAATGAGCACTTTGATATTTCTAATGCATACAATTAGTAGTTAATAAGATAATTACGGCAATAATTTGCAGTTTTCACTGGGCGGGTTTCATAAGCGTGAGCGCGTCGAGCGAGACTTGTGGCAGCGTGCATTTCCGCGTTTTCCTCAACGCACCACCGCCGTGCCGCCGGCGCCGCCACCGCCACCGACAATTTATGCGCGCTGTGGCAAATAAACACAGCGGCCGGCCTAGCCGCACGTTGCAAAACGCACTAATTAGCGTTTTAATGCTTCCCCGATGATTTACCATATAGTTTATGCAAATTCCTCACTCGAAATGCACCGACTGAAATATTTCAAACTTACTCACTTTCATAAGGTTTCCAGTGATAAAGAATATGAATAGCTAAGAACATTCATTAATACAACTATTCAAAATAATAATAAGCTTTAATCCTTTTGTGGGGTTTTATTGTACCACAATACATGAAATGCAATATAAGATGAATGAGATTAAGTTAACGAGGAGATCCAGGCGGAGGCGGCAGCTGAAGACGATAGGCTCGTACTCGACGCGGTAGACAGGTTGACGTGAGCCTCGCTGGTAACGTCGGCCGGTAGCGACCTCGGTGGCAGCTGCTGGTGCCGGTGTAGTCGTTGGAGGCGGCCGGTGAGGGACTCGGTGTGGGCTCTCTCTGACGGTGGACTCTCTGGTGGCGGCTGCTGGTGTCGGGCTCGCTGGTGGTGGGCTTCGGTGTTGATCTTTGCTGTCGAGCTGATTGAGTGACTGAATGACTGAATGTCGACTATATATAGCAGGTGAAAATGCTGACGCGACAATTTCTTTGTTCTTCAGAGCAGATCACGTGGTCGCGATCTCGCTACACCGTGTCGATTTTGAGATATCAGCATTTCCTATGTTTAGTCTCGGCGGATGTTACGTGCAGATTATGGTTTATTGATGTTGATTGTGATTGTGGTTTGTTGATCCTAATATTGTTTGTGCGGTAATGGATTGCCGCCACACTTTAATAAAAAAAGCAATTACTTTAAATAGTTTTGTGCTCAGTAACAATTTATTACGAAAGATGTTTTAAGATGAACCATTCAAACATATAATACCTTACTACAATTCATTTTCCATGCAATTAGCAATATCAGAAGTAATTTGTATTAATTAGAAGATGAATTCATTTTGAACGCCTCCCACCGAGATTCGATCACTGATAATTCCTGAGGTCAACATTGATCAAACTACTGAGCCATCACACTGGTAGATTTTTAGATTACAAATCGAATAGTATATGGTTTATTCGTATGTTATTAATATATTTCATTTTATTTAAATTTTCAACTTGGAAAATATTCAAATTTGTGCAATGTAATTTAGTTTGTTAGACCAAGTAAAATATACATTACTGTGCCCGGTTTATTTTATTATTAGAATACATCATTATGTTATATTAAGTGCAGAATACGATAATTCGTGTTACATCTTCTAATTTTGAATAATATCTTCAACAATAAGTCATATATTATTTGTTTCTGTATTAACAAGCGCAATTTCTTGTCTGATTTTACCCAATAAAATATAATAATCTATTTATTATAAAAAGCCTGTTGCTTTATTATCGACATTACCCGATACTTTATTAAATGATTTAAACTAAACAATCAAAATGATTCTAAAAGGCTAAATTCCGGATAGTTCGTAATTTGGTATCAATCTTCTCCAGAGAATCTATTTCAGTCGATACCATCTTTAGGGTAGCCTCATGTGTGAAGGCTTTTAGATTAATTCTTAAAAATATTCAATTAAAATGATTGTATAATCGCCAATTTCTGAGATTATAATAAATTTGATATCAATGTACTCCAAAGAACCTTTCTGATAGCATATTTAACTCAGCATATTTAATCAGCTTCATACTCCTGGGAACACCCTCCTGCTGATGACAGACTAGCCTCATCGATGCATGATATTTTTTGCAATATATTATTGACTTCTGTATTAATTCTTGCAGGAAATCCATGAAAATGGTTTTAAATGAGCCAATTTCTGAGGCTATGTACTAAATTTAGTATCAATCTACTCCAGAATACCGTCTTTCTGATGATATTATCCACCTCTTTAGTGCATGATAACTTTTTTGCAACATATTATTGACTTTTATATTAATTCTTAGAGAAAAACAATGAAAAAGTTACTAAACGGGCCTATTTCTGAGGCTATATAATAAATTTAGTATCAATCTACTCCTGAGAACACCCTCTTCCTGATGATAGCATTTTTAGCCCAGCTCTTTGGTGCGATCTTACATATTTTCAAGCTATTATTGACTTTTATATTATTTCTTGGAGAAAAAATATTATTAAAAGAACCAATTTCTCTTTCTAATGATAGTAACTTTAACCCAAACTTATCGGTGCAAGATATTTTCATCAGATTGTACTCTCCGAAATTTGTTCTTTTAGAACCATATTAATTGATTAGTTTTAATAATTTAATGATATATGATCAAACAAATGCAAAAAAAAGATATTTTGCACGAATATAAATGAAATTTATATGATGTCATCTCACACAAGTTGATTTACAAACAAAAATTACCCAGATATATAAAAAAAAGTTTTACAGAAAATTCAACAAAGTGACGTATGACAGACAAAACTCTCTCACTCGTGTGCATTTAGTCAAATTTATATTCTTTTTCGGATTGGTATAAAGTATTCCATTTATTTCACTTTGTATCATTGTTTTAAAAAGTTTTTTTTCTTCATCTCACTGTCCGCGAGTTAAGCACCACATACTTAATTCAATAACTTCGATGCAAAAATACATTTTTTTTCCTTTCAATATATTATATACGCTTTTTGAAACTTACAATAACTTTGATGTGTTTTTGGGTTTTATAAACTTGTTCTTTCTTATAATTTTCTTTCTTTCTTCTTCTTTCCAGTGTTCTATGAGTATTTGTAGAATTCGTATTGTTTTTCCGATTTGTATAAAGTGTTCTAGTTATTTTAGTTTGAAACGGTGCTTAATAAAAGTAGTTATTAATCTTAATCTCACTGTCTGAGAGTTAAGCATAATATACATAATTGTATAACTTCGATTCAAAAATTAATTATTGCTTTGAACATACTATGTATATTTGGTTGCAATTTAGCGTACAATTAGTTCGATTTGTTTTTTTGAGTTTTATGAACCAAGTATTTGTGCACTTGGTAGAATTCTTTTTCGGATTTGTATAAAATAATCCAGTTGTTTTAGTTTGCATCGTTGTTATATCAAATTAATGTTTTTTTTTCTTCATCTCACAGCATCAGTAAAGCATTGAATACTTAGTTGTATAACTTCGAATGCACTCTTTCATTTTCTTATACTTCTTACACGTGAGTCGGGGCTAGTTAATCGAGGTTAGACATTCATATGTTCATTTCTGATTAATACATTTCATTCTATTTTAGTTTTCTACTTCGAAAACACTCAAAAAAGTTTCATAAAGAGAGCAGATGAGTTTATAAAACCAATTATATTAGATTATAGCATTGCCATTTCATTTGACATTCTTTGACCCCCTAAAATATATCTCAGACTAAAAATATATTTAATTTACCTAAATGCATCGCAAAATAATAAATTATTAAATATGCTTTATACATTAAATAAAGTTTATCATAGCTAGGCGAAGTAAAATTAAAAACATATAAATATCAAAAAGTTTAATGGAATAATGCAGTTGTAGGTAAAACATTTATGATAATATTAAATTTGAAGCTTTTTTACGATTTGTAATTGCTAGCGGGTGGGAAATTAGTCGAGTCAGCAAATCATTATATGCAAATGCCGTCAGTCTGTTGAGAAAATATTGCCGCCTCCCCGCAATACGCGGAGCTTTACGCCGAGCGAAAATATGTAAACGCTAAAATGTTATATGCGACTTGTTCGCCATCGCCCCACACACTCGCATGTATACCCGCATATACATGCACTCGCTGGTAGACTGTTGGCGGCTGAATGCCTAAACACATAGCCCAGCAACGGCCACTGGGCGGTGGTGGCGCTAGTATGGCGACGGTGAGGCGGCGGTGGCAGCGACGGTGGCAGCGGCGGTGGCAGCGGCGGTAGCAGTGGCCGCTCATGAATATTAATATCGTAATGCAGTGGCGCGCGTCGTATGCAACCATAACTCCACGGAAAGCTCCCAGCCACGGAGAGCTTAAATAGTTATTTCGTTCATGCAGAAACTGTATTAACAAGCGCAGGCTTATTAAATACTATGCGTCATTTCATTCTCCAACCTTCGTGGGTAGAGGGGCTACCCACCACGAAGGCGACGCTGGTCTACGCTAACATCTTTATTGTCATGTCAAGAAATTGTCAGACTCTTTTGGTTGAGAATAAATTGCAGCTTAGACTATTTAGTTTGCTTTGTTCCTGTTTTTAAATGTGTTTTTTCTTCTTCTTAAATTTACCGTTTGTATTTTCAGCAACTCAACACAGTATACTTGGTAGTATAACTTCAAGTTTATTCATTCATTTTCTTGTATTAAATATATATGTTTCTTGCTAAAGAACAAAAGTACGTTTCATAAGGTTGCCTAGTTTATCTATACCTCAGACTAGTCAATTCCGAATAGTCACAACGACACGACGTAAAATATTAGTACAAGTTCTGATTATTGTACATTGATAGTAATGTACAAACATATTTTTAGTAACAATGCCTCCAATTTGAGAGTTAAAAATGAGATGTATAGCACAAGCAGTAAACTTAATGCTTTGAAAATTTCACGAAACACTAGCGACCTCTGGAGTAGCCTCCATTTTTGTTTGATCAATCGGGTGCTTACGTCGCTTGCCGAGTATACACGACGAAATTCAAACTTAAAATATATTGCAGGTAATTTAAACATGCATATAATTAGATAAAATTTACTAACTAGGATAAGTTTAATACATTTATTTAATATAATAAATTAATTCCAATGAAATAAAATCATATCGAATATACCACATTAGGGCGGCACCCTCATCAAACATCTCGTCTTAGTTACGATGAATCGTAGGGAATCCAACTGCCCTCGTTAAGCATTAGCTCGAAACATTAGGCGAAATTGTCGTGAACATAAGGAATTCTAATATTTCTTAATAACAGCAATGTTTACTATACAAATATAATTGTATTATTTAAATTTATAACCAAAGATAAAAAGCGACATCTGCAATAAGTGATATGATCACATGGTCAGTACATTCATACATACCAAAGAAAAAAAAACTGAAACAAATTCGTACTAATGTTAGAAACACCAAATTTTGGAGACTGACGTTATATGAGTACTAAACAAATTTTATTTCATGAAACTGTATACTTGTATTTTTAAGAAACATAACATGTGAACATATAACCTAAAATGAATGTAAACATAACAATAATCGAATCATGTACTTTATATTATAGTTTGCTGAGGTTTGCATAGACACCGAAACCGGCACAAAAGTGATATTAAATAAACAATATAAAGAAGTAACCCAAAACACAATCTTCTAATCTTCTATTAGCACAATTTTATATAGGCATCAACAATAAAAAAAGGAAAACATAAGTTGTGAAAGGCCATTAGGTCGTTTAACCCGCCCGCGTGAACTGCCGGTAGGCCACTATTCCTCCCGAAATTAACCAAAACTAACTAAGCAAATAAATTAAATACCAACTAACCTAAACCATAAGAAACTAAACAAAAATCCCACAAAATAATTTTAATTAATCAACAACCTTTTCTTACCACATTGTGGTGTAAGGTATTAATTAGTAACATTCTCTCGGCCCGATCCGATCTCGCTACTACTGATGGGTACTTGCCTGAACTCTTTGTGCATATGGGTTTTCCGGGGACATCCTTTGTTCGCGTTTTTTACCGCGAAGTCAGGAGTTCGCGGACGGCGCCGCAGCCGCTTGTTGAGTGCGAAGATCAAGTGGTCACCCATCCAACGCGTAGCTAAGTCCGACGTTGCTTTACTGCAGTGATCTAACGAGTACTGGGTTCCACAACGCGGCAAGCCGCCGCTCCCCACTAAACAAATATCTTGAATATTCCCATTTGCATTAACTGTTCGTGACCTATGCAACCAATAATGCAATGTGTACTTACAACTATTTATTTATATTTTATACTATTTTTAGTTTTGTGAAACTCATTTGACAGAGTGTGGACTCTCCTTGTGGATTGCACCCTATTCATTTTAGAAAGGATATTTTTATTAATTATATAGTATTATTTTTATTACAGCAATTATCGATTAACTAACTTTTATGTATATTTTTATAGTTAATCTTTACTCTTTTATACGATAGTTTTTCTTCTACTTTCCATACTTCACTATAATCTAGGTTAAATCTTTATTTTTTTCGTATTTTCTTATCTGTATAAATATATTTAATTTTTATCATGTTGTTAGACTTCTAGTCAATAAGTTATACCATCAAGTATACATTGTATACTTTGGCCAATATTTTCCCCTATTCGTATTTGTACAAATGTCGACTTTACGAGCATAGCATGCAAATTAGCCTGTCATAAAGCTAAAAAATATTACACGAGCATAAAACGATCGGCCATCGCCAGGTTGCAGTGCATGTAAATCAGTTTAGTTCATAACCTCAAAAGCACGCCTGTAATTGCTATTGTCACAGCGCACGCCAACCGTTTGGCTCAACCCCGCTATTTCAACTGCCAATTCTATTCAACTGCCAATGTGACAGGCGTAGTAGTAGTGTAGCGTTGTGTTGTTGTTTTTTGGCCATTAGGTATGCGTTTCCGGCGTCGTGTTCGTTCTTTTTTCCTGTGAACGCGTTCGCCATGTTGGCGCACACCAGTTGACATTCTCTCTTGTGACTAAGAGCTGTTGGCACTTGAGCGCTAACTTGAAAGGCCTCGATCGGCATTTTCACCCCGGCGCATTCTCCTCACATTGGCATTCGCTGCTGTTTTCGAAAACGTGGCGAACGCAACATGAGTGTGGATATTACACTTTGCGACGTAAAATGCCATTCGAACGAGCGGAACGACATTTAAATATCTGAAAAGTTGGAATGTTTCAAACGCTCAACCAGAAGTACGAACACAAACACTACAATACCATTCCAATACCATTATAGAAAATCACTTTAAAAATTTAAAGTTTTGTCTTCTTTATTTAAATTACTTAATATGAAACCTATGATTGGAAAATTAATAAGTTAACTAGGCTTTCTGAAAACTTGAACTTTTTGTTTTTGAGGACTGAAAACAGCGATTTCTGGTTCGGTTTTGAAAATATTGTTTCAAATTTCATTTAATGCGAATCAAATTTTGAATAAAATCATCACTGTAAAATCACTGTCCTTAGTTCTGCACAGTAAATTTACCGCTAAGAAAAAATCAGAAATAAAATAAAAACTGAAAATGATGAATCAGGAAAATAAAGCTGAAAATGTATATAAAAGTAAAAATAACGTTACCTTGAATTGAAAGAGAAGTTAAAAAGGAAAAGACAAGATTTCGCAATTGTCCATACCCAACCCTCCTAATTCAAAACACGTTCTCATTCTCTTCACCACCATTGCTACAATAAAAATTAGAAATTCTGTTTCATTTCTATTAAACGTTCCTATTAAAGTTTTATGTTTTTTGCTCGTTTGAAATCCGAATTTTTCATTTATACAATTATGAAATTTATTTGTTTTATTAATTTGTAAAAAACCAAATGTACATTCCCTTGAAAAAGGCCTTAAAGGTCGATAGCATATACATAAAATATGAATATAAATACTAAGTTAATATTCACCCCATCCGGAACTACCAGTTTTGGCATATCAGATGGTCAGTTTGCATTGCATTAGATTATGCAACCCGTTGTTTCTATTGTTAATTGGTCCTCCTTGCTCTTTTCAATTAATATTTCTTTTAATATTATTGTTCAATCATGAGCGCTATGATATCCTCCACAATTAGCGTTTTTTAGCACTTTTTCAGCTGATAGCTTCTTGGATTACCACCTCTTGCATGAGACGTAGGTATGTTCAGCAGAATAAGTTTCTCCTTTAGAAGCATTGATCTTTTCCAATGCAGTTTTGGTACCCGATATACACATGAACCGAGAGGAATTGAGATAACCAGTAGTTAGTTTCCCCATGTTTTCAGATCTCTATACGAGGGATAAGCTTCCTTGTCCATTTGCCACTAGTGCTCTACTCCAATTAGGTTTTCTACGTAGCTATTTGCCTGAGATTTACGTTTCGTCACCCAAGCCTGCCGAGCCTCTATAACCTGTAGATCAGTGGGTGCTATTCCGATTATAACGAGGGCCGCAGCCGTAGAGACTGTGCAATAGCTACCCTCCTATGTATCGCTAATAAAGATTCTTTTTGCCGCCTCTGGCTAATTGCTTCATGCTACACAGGTGCAGCATACATGATTGTTGAGTTAACAACGCTTGAAATCAATCGTCTTCTGCTTGGGTGAGAAGCATCATTTTTAACGGAAAAGCTGGCTTACTTGACGTCCTACGCTTTCTTTGCAATGTAATCGAATGTTAAACAGTATTTAAAAGTGTTTCTTTTCTGTGCCAAATAAACTAAATATTTCCTATGTTTAAAAAAATCAATATTTAATAGATGAACTTAGAATAGTTTAAGTTATCATTTCTGTTGGGCGTCCGGAGACGCACACAATTTTTTTAAAATGCTTTCCCGTAATAATGCACCGCCAACACACGTATATTGTGTTGACTCAGTAATGATCCAAGGGGTTTGGAAACCTCAGCTCTAACCGGTTATGCTTTCTTCCTGTATAACAATATATAGACATGTTTTGTTCTATATTTTATCGTATAAATAATAATGTAATGAAAGACATTAGCTAATTAAAATATTAATTTGAACAGAATTTATCTGAAAAATTTATGACTATTACTTTTCCAATTTTGTTAGCACTAAATATTCGGCGATTTCCATCAATAACTCTATCCCTAAATGTGACGTTTTTAGGTTAACTAATAAATATTTGTCAAACACTATCCTCATTAATAACCCCGTCATATTCTAATTAATTGTGTGATATTTTAGTGTGGTATTTGCAGAACTACGCGCGCTTGTTTGTTATTAATATTCTGTCGCAATAAATAAATCCGAACGCAAAAGTTTAATTAATTTCGACGTTTTAATGGAATTCGTTTGATATCGATACACATTTGCGTTGTCGAATAGCTGGGGATGGCAATGCCATTGGTGTCGAGGGCGGTTTGTAATCCACGCTACGAGAAAAATGATTGCGCACGCAGACAAAGCGCGTAATTATGAATTAATGGTTTTCGGTGTTGATTTAATGCGGACGGGAACGTCGATGTAATTGCATTAATTGAAAATGGTGCACTCGTGCACACATGGTCATCAATAGTCCACAAGCCAAACAAAAATATACCAAACTAAATATCGTTAACTATATTTTAATTAGGGTTATGTACGGTACCGTCAATGTTCAGGTGCATGTTTGAATTGCATTCACCCCGCGTTTGGTTTTGATTTACTGGTTTGTTGTGTACGCTGACGAACTGGAAATAAATTATTGTAATGGAAAAGTACAAGCAGTGATATTTTTTCGATAAATATTCGCTCGTTTAATGACGAGATAATGGTGCGCCCGATTCGATTTCGATACCGCGCTCGACGCGCGCATACCAATTAACCCACGTCGCGATAGGAGTGAGCGGCCGATCACCGCCACCCGTTTAGGGGTGACGACGGCAATGGCGTGGCGGGGGATGGGTAGTAAGGGCCAACCGGTTGTCTTTTGCTGCACGTCGTAGCGCTTCACACTGCGAAGTACTTAATTTATTTTTCTCGCGCTGCTCGTTTCGTTTTTCGTTTCAGCTCTACTTCGTTTTCGTCCTTTTTTATTTCCAACAGAGGAAGAAATTGAAGGCGGGACACGACTTCTTCTCCACGCTATCTTAAATTAACAATCTTGAATCTCAAGATTGTTTAATTTTCTGCTCTTTTTTGGTAGATTTCTTAAATGCTAAATCTACAAGCTGATGCAAACAAATTAATAGATTATCGTTGAATGTATTTAAAAAAGTACAGAAAATTAAAAGTACAAATGTATATTTTTTTCGTAAAAATTTAATCATTTTAAATGGTATCACTAGATCAACAATTCAAAGAAATTGTATAAATATAAATTGAAAATAGCACTTGGTTCTCTTTGACGTGTTTCTGAACTACGTAATAAAATAAATGGCAATCGTATAATAACTCTAACAATTTTGCTCCGTCATATCTGGCGATATAATTAACTTGGGCTCTTCTGAACTAATACAATTACTGGCGCAAATGATTTATAAAGGTTAATCATATGTAAATGGTTCGGCACAATGTTTATAATGTTCAAAAGGGGTGAAAAACAAGAACCAGCGAACTACCGAAGAATCGCACTGTTGAACACCATCATAACATTAACATCTCGAATATTAGCAAACAAGATACTAGGACACGTTACATTCTCAGATGAACGGTAGGGCTTCAGAAAAGGAAGATCCTGCAATGATGCAATGTTTGAAATAAGACAGGTCAAGGAAGAAGCCATGGAATGGAGCAAACCTGCTTTTTTGTGTTTCCTAAAAAAGGCGTTTGTAAGCGCGCAACTTTCAAACATTGTTAGCATACTTCAGGAAAGAAATATTCCTACGGATATAATAAACACGATCAGAGTCATCTACAACAACAATAACGTGCAACTAAACATAGACGACGAGCTACCAGAAACAGTAAAAGTAGGAACAGGAGTAAGACAAGGTGATTCCCTTAGCCCGACACTATTTAACCTCATCATGGAACAAATAATCAGCAGAGTCCAAAAGTGCAGAGGATACAAAATGGGAGAGAAAGAATTGAAGGTCGGTTGCTATGCAGACGATGTAGTGTTAATATCAGACAGACAAGATAACCTTCAACAAATGATCCATCAATTTAATACTGCAAGTAAAACGGTCAATTTGGAGATAGCTACAGATAAGGCCATGTGCATGGTAATAGCACCACTCGCGAAAAGGTACAAATTGGAAGTAGATGGACAAATCATGCAACAAGTGAGCGAATTCCGATATTTGCACAAGTCGAAAAGGTACTGAGAGTAGTAGGATGCCTATGCAATACAATATGGAACAATAAGCACGTAAGAACAAAAACTAAAGTAAGCGTATACAAGGAAGTAGTTAGACCCATCCTGGCGAACTTGGTGGAAACAAGTGCAGTCACGACAACTCTCTGTCTCTGCTCGTCTCTCAGTCTCTGGGTTCTACTCAGAACAGCAGAAATTAAAATACTGAGAAACATAGAGGGCAAAACTCTTCAAGACCGGATAAAGAATGAAGACATCCGAACAGCTTGCAACTACATAGAGGACATTGTGCAATGGTGCAAGAACCTAAAACACAAATGGAACATGTGGTCGTTGGACACACACGTTGGAACGTGTTGGTGAGTGGTCGAAACAAGAATAGTACTAATAGCCCGAGATAAATCGCCACGTGGAAAAAGATCCCTGGGAAAACCTCGTAAGAGATGGAGTGACCACTTAAACCCTGACTGAAATAAGAACAGGCAAAATGCCTAAACAAGAAGCACAAGAAGAAGAAGAATTTCAATGGACGAATTTCTTGAAAAATGAACCTTATAAAATGGTTTATAAAGCTACTCTAGGTGATTCTAAATTACACGATTTGGATCTTTCACCTAATATATGATGACGTTAGTGTGATAATAGATTTATAACTCCAATTTCGGTTTGTATTTTTACTGTTCCATTGATGCCATTTACACCATTCTTATTAAAAGAATGATGTAAATGGCGAAAAGGAATTAGTGGGAGACACAGGCAGTTTGCGTTGTAAGTGCTTATAGATTTGGCAATTGTAAATTACCAATAGCGTTCTTATCGGAGGAAGCACAGGAAACGAAAAACAAAGATGTGCGGAACTTGAACTTCAAGTTCGGATTCATGATTAAATAATAATAATAGAACAATTAAAATAATGAAATAATAAATAGAATGTCCCTTTCAAAAAGACCATTACATTCGAATTTGCGACCTCTTATAATTCTTCCGATTTGTGCCACCGGCGCTTTTAGGGATTGTGGGGTTGGTATTGCCGATGCACGCTTAAGCTCAGCAACCCCCTAGTCGCCATATTTTGTAAATAAAATTAGTATTAATCCAACATGGTACCGAATTTCACCTCACGTTTTCACCTCTCCTCTCGACTCGCCTCGAGCCTAGTTTTTGAGTGTTAGTTCGTGTTTATTCCGCTGGTGAACATTACAAAGCCCATTGTATAGAGCCCCGCGACCCTAACCTTACCCCTCGTGGGGCAATAAATTTAAAATAAGCTGCTAACGTGCATTTAGTGTTTAGTTGTTTAGATGCTAGTGAGTGTTCGATATGTTCTGTGTGCCAAATTGGCGCCGCGACCCGGAAAAATCGACATAGAGACGGCTATATTCATAGTCTAAAACCTTTTTTTCTTCATTATAGCATCTCCGGTTACTGATATCACTATATTTTCTATGTCACTTTTCACTATTAGTACCTGCTTTTTGCCTTCTAGCATTATTGAATTACTGTGTCCGACGTTACCCGCTTATTTTTGCATCTTTAAGGTGATCCCAGGTACGGCAGTTGAAGAAGCTGGGTTCGGCAGTATTCCTATGCGGTATAAGTATTCGCCGAAGCCCCGAGCCCCCGTGCCCCGTGAGGAGCTGTGAATTCCACAGATCTATTTCGCGATGTTTTCGATTTCGCATTCGATTTAGGCGTTTCGACCACTTACCCTTTCCCACTGGTCCCACCTGGTTTGCCAGTCCCCAATGGTTTTCTCTCGTTGACATTGCGCAGTTGTCATTTGGTCTGCCTACTTTGCGGACCAGGTATTTGCGCATTCTGCCACCATTAGGTCGATGGGAATTCCGGATTCCGCTAATGACAAGTACCGCTTCAGTGGAAATCGTCCGGAATGCTCTCGCTACTCCTATAATTAAGCGCCTCTGTATTTTCCACCTTGCTGTATTGTATTGACCAGTCTTTAATTGAAACCTGATCATAATAGAAAACTCGAGTCCCAAACCTTCCCGCTATATCTAGATTAAACTAACAATACTTAAAAATTATTATCAAAAGCAACACATTCTAACCCTACAAAGAAAGAATTATCATGTTCTGTTTTTCAGGTGTATGTAATAAATATATTTTTTAACTCAATGTTTTTTTTTAAATTTATTATGTATACCCTTAAATAAATTAACCAAATAATTCGCATTTTAAAACTTTCAAATTACAAAATATTAAATTATTGCAATTTGATTGCAATAAATCTGATGCACACGTAAATTCGATGTAGTTTATCTTTAGTGAATTGTGAGAAATGGTTATCTTTCAAGGGTCAAAGGAAAATTATCTTTTGTTCTATTATAATACTTATTTAACATTAATTCAGACTAAAAAGTGTTCATTTTACTTTAGTAACGAGAATGGCAACGCAATTATCATATTACATACTTATCCCGTTTCACCTTACTTGATTCTGAAAAGAAAATTGGAGAAAACAGAGTTAAGATTAAAACTTGAAAGGTAAATTCCGAAGTTAGTGCAACTTGAACGTAAATCGAGTTACACGCGTTTTTTCCATGCATTTTAATTGAAAGTAAATTAATTAATTCGCATTCGGCGTTTTCCAGCGTCGAGTGTATCAAAATTCCATCTCTTGCATCTCGAGTTACTCCAGTTCCTCTCGCGTTACAACATTCAGCCCGTCGCCAGACAGCCAGCAGCACAGAAGCCTTTTTGTTGCGCGCATTTAATTCCAGATTAATTTATGAACGGTATGTTTTCGCAAAAGTATTCACGTTTGCGCGCCCGCTCTACTTTTAATTAATCATTTTCGGTGCGGCGGTCTTCTTGCGCTCCCCGAATTGCGCAGCCACTAATTTTATTCACGAGCACTGGTCGTCGGCGAACCATCGGAACACTAGGAACAGCCGGCTCCTGCAAGCTTTTTCTACATAATAAATATTTTCGCCAAAGCTGTGCGACGCCATATGCACTTTTGCCAACAGAACGTGTGGCACCCGAGCCGAAGAAGGCCGACTTTCGTGATGAATTTACTGCATTTGTTGCTTGTGTTGCTTTTGTTGCCCGCTACCAGGAGTTGCAAAAGTGCATTAGTATGTGTTGTGCAGGAGTATACCGAGAGAATTTTGGTGGAGTCGATGTATAGTGATATACACCGGCGACTCCACCACTGAAGTTTATTAAATTATGGCGTGCCACGTAGCGGCCCGTTTTGCCAATGGTAATTAAAGTTAATGTTTTCATTACGGCAGTAAGATAGTGCCTACGATGGGAAAAGCAGAAAAGTGGTAATTGTTTTAATCTAACCTGTTTTGACCTCAATACAATTTTAACAAACTTTTCACGAGCTCTCAAACGCTAACTTTCAATAGGAATTAACTTTTTTCTATATTTTATAGATATATTAAATTGTGTAAAATCCATTAAATATACTTCATATTCATGCCCATAATTATGGAAGTGGACTAATGTATGCCATATATTTATTGTTTAGAAATATTTCATTGATTATTAATGATTGTATTGTCACGGGTCGAGGTTTTGGGGTTCATCTTTGTAACTTACTGATAATATTGGGGTTCACTCGCTTGACTTAAACTATCGTGACTAAACCGAGATAATAAAAGACTGTGGATTTATCAATTGATCTACGACGCTGACGTACGAGGACGTATGGAACTTGCACCGATTGACTTGGTAGCTGTCGGGCTGCTGGACTCTGGTTGTTTGCAATTCATTGAAACCTAGATGGCTGGGCCCTAACTCAGTAACGTCTCAGAGTTGTAGATTTCACAAGATTGATTTATTACATTATTAACTTATTACAGAGCGGCGGCTTGCCGCGTTGCGGAGCTCGGTGCTCGTTAGATCACTGCAGTTAAGCAACGTCGGACGTAGCTAGG
>WSZQ02072918.1:0-15663 GCA_019419845.2 Weissflogia rhopalogaster
AGCGAAATGACGAATTTAAATTTTATTGGAATTAAATTTTATTCGAATGTTAATATAAATTATGATATTCCACAAACTTCATATTGTTTCAATGCCAATGTGCATATTTTCAGAAATAAAACGAAATATATGTATTCTATTTGAATTAACCATCTTGCAATTCATCTAAAATTTCTTTAAAGTGGATTCTCATACGCAGAATATACGTATGTTTTTAAACTCAATTGTACATCTCCAAAAAAGTTAAAATATCAAAATCACTTTTAATTATTAAATTCATGTTTAACCCTTTGCGCTTGGCGGCGCCGATTCGGCGCCCGAGTATGATACTGTAGTAGCGCGGTGTAGGGATGTCAACTTTTCACGAAGTATCGATACTTTTAAAACATTGATACTTTTGATACCAAAGTATCGAAGAAAAGTATCGATACTTATAGGTATCGAAAATACACATTGGCACCATCTGTTAATGTATTTTCAAATTATTTTTTTACTCGTTACAGTAATTTTCCAGTAGATTATCGACCTCATTTTGTTGATGTTACTATATTTTAAGAATGATAAAATATCGCGGTAATTCATAAGCAGTAAAATTAATGTTTGTAAAATTACTGATTGAGTCAATTATAGCTAAACTAAGTTTTTATCAAAAAGTGGCAAAATTTAAACGAATTTCAATTGTATGGAAGTATCGATACTAAGCACCAATGCACCAAGTATTTTAAAAACAGGACCAAGAATCGAAATCTCGCTCAGAGAACGTTTACCATTCTAATTGGTGGTTGTGATTAACAGATGGCCTCAGTGTGGGGGCATGTCAAAAAGTATCGAAAATGACCGATTCGATGCTATCGAAAAGTATCAAAAATTAAAGTATCGTTAAAAGTTGATAAGTATCGTCAAGTGGTATCGATACTTATCGATACCGATACTTATTTTGACATCCCTAGCGCGGTGGAGCCGCCGCATGTTCCGCAACGCGTGCACAGAAAGCGTCTAGAAACTTGGCATCTTGGCGGTGTTTCAAGTTTGTCAGAGTGCTAGCAAGAAATCGTATAAGAAGTGCCAGCCACATTGAGAGGAAGTTTGTAATAATTGTTTTATTCATTAACGGCCCAAAATCAAACCAACGTGTGATTTGCAAAGGCCCTATCCATGTACCAACCATGAATAAACCAACCAAATATATACAAATTATTAAATATTTTGGAGATACGCGAGCATAAACATCAGGACAAAATTTTCAATGAACTCTGCATTCAAAAGATTTAAAACAGTTCCAGTTAGTGTAGTATATTTACATTGTTTCTAGACTAGTGTTACTCAAAATGAGGCGACGTTGTTTCTAGGACTGCGAAAATGAACGAAGGGGCTCTTTATTCATTTTAGAAGAAAAAAAAACAAAGAATCACTGTTGTTGACCAACACCTACACCCAAACATTATTTTGTTTATAGTGCCTGTTGAGTTGAAATATCACGATAAAGGAAACTCTGTTTACGGTATTTCTTCTACAGATATAAGGCAAAGAAATTAATGACTTACAATTATCAGCGTATAATTATACTATTTGATGATTCCAATCTCGAATGGAACTAAAGTGTTTTTAATTGCTTTCCCCATTATTGTAGCAATAGAACGAACTTGACTATATTTGCAATTAAGAGTTTTGGAAAGATAATATCTACGTAGATAATGAATGAATGAAATTTAAACTGTGGAATTTATGATAGGCAATTAAAAACGAAAAATGGAAGACGTCAAATTATTATTTTTTAACTTCAAAATTATAATGTGTTTTATATGTATATGTCGATAAATCTATAAACCAACATAATTAATATATTTTCTTGTTATAGAACTAGTAAAAACAACATTATAACTTGGTGTGCCTTTCCACTTTATGACAGTTCCATAATACGAAACATTCACAAAAACTAATAATATTCTACAGACCTGAATATTACTAATTAATTAAATAATTTACATATCACTAAAAACAAATCAAAACAAAATTCATAGAAACTCATGAACTCATCTGGCTGCTTCAAAAAGCTTATTAATGTCCCAGAAAAGTCGCAACACATAAAATTTAATTTGCATTTCAATCAGTTCTCACACTAAATACATCATATCTCCGTATAATTCCTGTGAAGCTGATGATTTAATATTTAAAACATAACTTGTATAACTTCTAAAGTATTTCATTTTCAAATGTTCATACCTTATATTACGGTACTGCCGTAGCGCATTCAATTTATGCAATTCACCTACTCACAGACAGCGTACGCATATTCACATGTATTATGGTTAATTAAATAAAAGTAACGGTGCCTGTCTTTCAGCTACTTACTGCTTCAGCTGGTCAAGGTAAAAGTCAAGACCCCTTAAACTGCTTTAAGTAGAATACGATGATACAGTGGAATGGCGCACATTGAGTCCACTGATGATTAACAGTCACGCGAAAATTGTATAAGTGGATAGTAGAACTTTCTTCAAACTCAAGAAAATGTATTAAACTTTATGGACTGAAGAAATATAGTTTGGACGTTTCTGGGCATACCCCCACTCTCCTATATAGTTTTATAAGGAGTAGACGTATACCCACTCTCACAATTAGCCAGAAACATATTATTGAATATGAATTTTATTTATAGTCATGTAGAGGTGTAATACGTTTGGTATTGTCTACAACGTCGTGTTCAACGTGAACTCGGCTTCCGAGCCGACGACTTCTCAACAATAAATCGTGTTTTATGCGCTCACACGTTTTCCATTCGCATACTCAAACGGCTCCCAACAACTTAGTTTCCTTCTAGCAGTGATGACGCACCGCTGCTTTTTTCTACCTTCTTCTTCATTCTCAACGTGATTTCTCTCTATTCAGTTTCATAGTTTCTTCGCAACATCTGTAGCCATCACGTCAGTCTATGATTATGGTTGTGGTTACGGTTTTGTTCGGTTCTAGCTTTGGTTATCTCAAATTGGAGTTGATTTCAAGGTTATGCTTTCTGGAATTAATTCCAGAAATCTTGAAGTAAACCGGCCCTTAAATAGAAAACGGCTCGGTGCAGATGCTTTGAGTTCTTGTTTGTCAACTCGGCGCGTTCAATCTCGGTTTTCAAACAGACGGAACAGTCAATGTCATTGGAAGGGTACAGAACAAAAAGAAATATGATCTGGTTTTCCAGACCAGCCACACCAGGTGTGAAACAAAAGGAAGAATATCTTAAGTGATTTAAAACGGAGTTTTTTAAAATAATAAAGTGTGAAGTAATAAAATATAAGGTACCTCCCTTATATTTTATTACTTAGGGAGAATGGTTTAAGTGGAACTGCGATATAGTATATATATATAAGACTTGAAGTTGTCATTTGTAAATTTGCGAATAATTAGAAATAAGTATATACTTTAGAAATTACTTTCTACGTAAAACTTTCTTAATTATTATTATTATTTATATTTTTACTGTTTCTAATGAATTAAAGGAAATAAAACGATATAACACAAATATAAAAAGAAAAGTCTAAATAGACTCAACACATTTTCCAATCAAGTCCAATTTACGCTTGCGTATCGCCAATCCATTAAACTAGACATTTTATGGTTATGCAACCATGCGTTCCGCGGATCGCACTTGTGCACCTTGCATACACACACACACACACACACACACACACACACACACACACACACACACACACACACACACACACACACACACACACACGCACCAACACATCGCGCATTTTGTAATTATTTCCATATCAACCAGTAATTGCGAGCGCCAGCGCAAACAAACCGCTTTCTCAGCAATGCTGATTGGCTTTAGATCGCAGAACTGACTGCGGAGGAGGCCATTACCATACTTTGCCGATTGCAGATAGGAGGTAACAGTAATTCTGAATCGAAATACTAATTATTAACCATTCAGGAGGGAATAATTATTGAAAATTTTCCGCAAAGATTTGTAACTCGTACCCGTTTATTGAAATAACTTATAATTTCGCAAAACATGGCAAAAACTGACATGGCTTGTTGATTGCAGCGCTAAATCGCGATGACGCAAGCAATTTCCAAACAATTTAATCTGAAAAGTGCGCCATCATGTCTAAATTTGCGTCGTGCCTATTTCGTGGAACATTATTGCAGTTCCCAGAGACAGTTCTGACAAAGTGAACTTAACCTCGAAATTGAAATCTACTCGACACACAAGGTTATGGTAGTTATACACTAATGGTAATAAAGGCAACTGTATGAATTATATCATTTTAGTGTCTTTTGTCATGGCTTATAGACATCTTCATGTTACATTTGGTGTAGCATGTATTAATGTCATCCAGTAAGCAACGGTTTGTAAATCAAACTGTCTGAAAGACAGTACGTCTGTATAAAGTCGATGATGGCTTATCTAGAGCGTAAAATACGCGTACACTTGTTCGAAAACATGACAGGATAACTATTATAATTAATTTAATACAGTTATTACGTAGATCGGTGAATTTGAGAACTTATGTTATATAGTTTTCTCAATTCAAACAAATTTTGACTGGTAATATTGTTTATAAATATCAACTTAGTTAACATCCGTTGATAGGTTATATGTTTCAGATAGTTGGCTACTGAGGAAGCAAGCCTCTTGTTAACTGGGACCAAATTGGTCTATTGTTCTGCCCCAACTGCCAAACACGAAATTATTTATGAACTTTACAGCATCCTTAGGCAGTGACCCGCCCTCTTACTTGGCTAGACTAATCCTCACTAAGGAAGTTGTATCCCAAACCATTTTAGAGGTAGCATTTGTCAATGGAAATGCTCTGAAAATAATTCTGGCAATGCTCGCAACCATTTACCAAACTCCCCAGCCATCCAAAGAAGTTAAGGGCAAACTACGAGCAATATTGTGGTGAAGCGCGATGCTTAATCAATGACAGAAGTGTTCTGTACTGTGGTCTGAAAGGAACTGCGTGTTGTACTGTACTGGATGTGAGTTATGTCACCTGCTGTTTAGCAGGTGGGTATCACGATCTAATGGGAAGGACAATCCAATGCTTCTGTTGTTGATGCAGCCGCGATTACTGAAAGCAACCAGCTAGCAAATAATGTAACCAATGCTCCCTTAGACAACACATCACCTGCCGCATGATTTCAACTAAAATTGTTAAATTTTCGGATAAACGTCATTCACAGATTTTTCAGAGTTTCTGGAGAGGGAGGAGTGCATGCTGGAACACGTTTGTTGTAAAGGAACGGGCAAATGGACTGGAATGCGAATTAATGGAGTATAAAAAATAACTCTGGGACTCTTGTTATCATATCCAAACTGCTCCCGCTTACACTTAATAACCTATTCAACCTAATTTTCAAGCTCCATCCAAGCGTTGTCCCACCTGCTATTCCCATCCCGGCATCACTGAAGTAGAAGAGTCTTCTTCCCACCACTTGCACCCGTTTAAACCCTGGGTTATACGACCTTGCATCAATCAGAGATAAATAATTAAGTATAGAATAACCACAAATAACGTCAAGTACATCGGTTGAGTGGTTTTCGAGATATTGGAAAATTTATTAACGAAAAAATTATCATTTCAGTCAATAAATAACTCTTCCGATTCTTCCGATAAATTCGTCATTTAATATATCAAACATGCGTCAGATATTTTAAGATAAAAAAATTATTAAAAAATAACTATCTTATCATTAAAACCTACGATTCTCAAATTCAAACAATAAACCTTTCTTAGCAATTAATAAATATCATTGAATTTCATTTTATAAATGAAATTTGCCTGCCTCTCCATTAGAAAGGTGACATTATCCCAAAGTTTCCGACTAATGACTTTCGCAAACGACTTCGTTAGGAGCCGATTTTGCATTCGATAAATTCAATTCTGTACAATTCCGAACCGAATGGTAGAATTCCAAGAAAACCTGTCGCAAATTAATGAATATTTAAAGCAAGTCGTTTATTTATTATTAGTTGCCGTGACAATAAAGCAGAAAAATAAAGTCAAGGAAGCATTAAACTATACACTGTATAGATAGTTATTATATAAATATTTACATTTTAATTATAACGTAACTATTATATATACCAACCTACATGCAATACTTATTTAAGTCTTAAACTATCTGTAAATTACTCTAACGTCCGCGAGCCGTATAATTATTTTGCTAATATAATTCGAATATCATTATTCCAATTAACTAATTGTTTTTGTTTCTTTTTAAATAAACGTAATGTTACTAATGTTTGTAGGTAACATTGAAAAAATGGCATTGCAAATATATAAACGGTCAAATATCAGAAACATTGACACAAATAAAGAAAGAATATAAAGATTATCAAACTGGTTTGATATGTAAATGACATTACTGACTTTGAATTTGTTATAAAGCGGGAAGAATGTAAAGATAAGCAGGTGGACCGTGTTGAACTATACATCTGTCATAGTTACCATAAATTAAGTTTTCATCTACTGTCGTTTTTATTAATTTTCATTTTGGCAGCAATACTTTCATCCACTCATATAGACTTAATTATGTAATAGCATGCTAATTTCTTATATAACAAATATCTTGAGAAAATAAGCGGATTATGTATATTTGCAGAAAATTAAATTAGCACTCCCAGTAATTCTGCGCATTTCCTTATTGAATTATTACAAGAAAATCAATACAACAAGAGAAAAGAGCAAATTTCTACGCAAGAAACCGCAAGAGAAAAGAAACCCAAATCTTCACGCCATCACCATGCCAATCTAATAACGCTCGAGTTACATTATGCTTGTATTTCACTTCCAGAATACGATTCCTTGGTTTTATTTAAATGTTTAAAGTGTAGGTTATTCAGCTAGACTCATAGACTACTGGTTTCTTTGCTACTATCACATTAAGATAATAATAAGAAGAAAAAAAACTCTAGTTTCCTATTGTTATATCACCATTACTTTGGTTTCTTGTCTTTTCACTTTTTTCTGCGATTTGTTTACCACCATGACAAATAAATAACTTTAGTGTAAAGGATTATAGCGGATACGGATCATTTCCATCACATTTTCTAGTAGTTATGCTTGATTATATGCAAAATTATACAATACAGTTGCGAATCGCGACTCTTTTCCCATCGCTTGTTATGTGTTATTCGGTATACGAACAAGGATAGAAGAGACGAACGTTTCAAAAGAAAAAAAAACAGTAAACTGTGAAATCTCGTGTATTAATAACTCTACTTACGAACACTTTGAACACGAACGAACAAACGTAGAATTGAGATATGAAATAATCTTTTCAACGGATAAAATGGTATCTCTCTATGGTTTATGTATACATCGGTATACGAACACCTTGGTTTACGAGGAAATGCAGAAATAAGTTGTTATAGTACAGGGATAAGTAACCTGCGGTCCCCTTAATCTTATAATGTTTCGTGAGGGCCCTATTTGAGATTTTGAGCAGTCGTTTCTTCTCTGTGGACCTCGGTTTATGAATCCCTTCGTTTACTCAATTTATGGACACATTAGTTTACGAAAATCTCGCTGTGTGAACAAGAGAAACAAGTGAACAGTAGAATTTTGTTATCGAAAAATCATTTCAACTGATAAAAAATTTTCAAATCACCACAGTTTTCGAACAACTCGAGTTATTAATACCTTCGCTTACGAACACATTTGATTAGTATAGTCGTAAACCAATGTGCAGAATGCAATTGTCCAATAATAATTTCAAACGATTCAAACTGAAACCTCTCAACGTGCCTCCGTTTACGACCAGCTCCGTTTATAGTACGTAAACTTAAATATTGTTTATGTACAATTCAATTTAAGAACAATATTGTCAAACAATAAATTGGGCAATTCAATTTTTTTTTAAAATCCTAAAGCACTAACACTCTTAATAGTACTTAACGATACAAGGGTGGAAACGGCGATTTTGAGGCACGATGTTACAGCTGACAGCAAGTGCACCAATACCCGTTTACCCACGAATATCCTTCCTTCGCTTTCTTTTCGTGTTTTAGGAAAGATTTGCACCGAAGTCTTCTTAATATATACATCTTAATAAAAGGGGGCCATGACGACGTGCGTAGGTATATATCATTAGTTGGTTGTTGAATTCAGATCCTAACGTGTTCCAAAAGATTTTGCCGCACGCTTTCTTTCAAACGCTTGTTTCCACCCGCTGCACCGTTCGTCAAAGCCGCCTTTCGATGCATACATACGAAAAAATTGTTTTCGGAACCGGCTTTTATAAATGTTTATGAACCTCAATTTAACAACCCCTTTATAACTAACCTTATTAATCTCGTTAATTAATACCTAATTTTACGAAAACCTTGGTTTACGAACAATACTTGAATACAGCTGTTGAAAAATCATTTCTAAGGATTCAACGTGATTCCTCTCAGTGAACCCAAACGATAAATTGTTCAACTCGATCAAAAAAATCAGTTATAGAGCACTCACATTCATTTCAGAACAAATTGCTATACATGTTTAATTTAGCGAATTTGAATAAAATAATAGGATTATATAGAAATCTGATAATAATTGGCACTGTTCTGTATGTTGACTTACAAATACCTTTCGCTCCAACAAATTAACACAAATCGGAGAATATAGATATATCATGCTAATGGAATGTATACAAGATAAACAGTTAGAATGAATGATGTGAACCTGTTAGATTAAATGCGTAATTGGTTGTTATATGCTTTGCACAGGTTCACATCGCGCAAACTTTACAACGTCCTCCAGCCATATTTCATCCTGACAATGCGGTGAATATCTTCGATGGAAATCAGCCCTATTATTTCTGATTTTTTGGTCGCACTAATTTCGCAATAAATTCATATTATCGCACACATAACGAGATGCTTAAACAGGAATGTCGGCATAACCGATTATTTGTTTCCGTACAGCAGGATACCGGGAGAATCCATGTAATTTCATGAAGAAAATATTCAATTAAACCACGTACGACAATTTCATGCTTCCACGAATGTTTTAAACTCGTGCGTCTTTCGGAAATGCACAGCATGTGTGTAGAAGCACGTTTCAGTACCGTTAACATGATGAAAATCAGAAATTTTCTTAGAAATGTCACGAAAATAACACATTTCTAGCTTTAATATACGTGAATAAATGTTATCAGTGGAACAATTTTTGTTTAAATATTTAACTTCTAACTGTACACACAGGAATTAATAACACCTACCTTTTCTTGACGTCACGAATACTTATCACTATTTACAATTACATTTGCAAATTCCACTTTATTCCGGTTTATCCCATGTCTTGTAAATTTAGCGTATATCCGTGATTCTGTGGAAACTTGCACTAATTTGTGTTTCTCGTTATTAATCGAAAAACATTTATTCACAATCCTTTTTGTGGTGTGACACTGGATAGTTTCGCGCGGGTGCTGCTGCTTTTTTGGTCGGAAAAAAGCGAGAAGCAAGGCGCAACGTGCGCGAACACGGTCGAAAGTGTGCACCGCTCGCGCTACCTGATGCTCGTCGACTGGCGAACGCGTACTAAAACTCGCTGTTTCCACCGTTTGCGACGCGTCCTGCGCTCAGCAGTCAAGTCGTCTACCATCACCAATGGTCGCACTATTATCATTATCTTTCTATACTAAGTATTCATGGACGATTACTAAGTAAATAACATGGAAAGTATAGCTGAAACAAGCATAACTTTTTCCAAAGGTTCTTTAATATTTTAATGTTTAAATTATGGTTTCTTATGTTTTGGTGAAAAACTAAACACGGGAAAACCGATATAGAAACAGCGATTTTCCGTTTTTATAGAACATACAAGGGTCATGTAAACATGGTCTGCCTTGGATGTGAATAAAAAAAAATTGTACGAGTACATACATTGAAATCATTTTTGCTAATGGGATATTTACCCGTTTTAAGCAGTTTGCTCGAATAAATATAAAATATGGTCATAAGTCGCAGCTGTCAACGGTTCTGCCTATTGACGACATTTTGGACTGAGGGTTAAAATCAACAACCGTTTCCATTTGAAAACCGTTCTTCCGAATTTTTATGAATTAATATTTCCTTTGGAACTAGTTTATATCACTTGAAAATATTAAATGGTTCACTCGGTGACCAGGGGGTCATCAATTCAAGATCTCTGACTGGAATCATGTCTTGAATATTATTAGAGCTGCAAAGCTTTTTCAATAAAAGAAACATTAGCTGTATGTAATTTCTTTAAAATGTTTTTCATGCTAAAAATATCACTATTCTTAAATTGAATTTCGGATGCATTTTTTACGTCTAGACTGCTGTCGTGAACTAGTTACAAGCACCCCAAACACTCACATTTGCTCGTGTGACGATATTGAAACGTTTTCACGTTGGAAAACAATATATTAAAGTTTATCATTTAATTATGTTAATTTAATATAATGTTTGTGGTCATTAGCTCTATTCAGTTATTTTGAATTCATTTTTGCTTTATATCCACCGGGATTTGATCCCGGGATCTGACAGTTAGCAAGGTCAGCAGTCAGCTGCGCCAATTACATAACAAAATTTTACTTCTTTACAATCATAATTAATAACAAAAGTATTTCTTAAACTCATTTATCAATTGAATATACTGTTACATGTTTAATAATATATATTTACTGACATTTATATCTTCCGAACACAAGTTTCATTTATGGTACTCGTAGAAAAAAGAAATTAAAAAATATCAAGAGAGATCCACCAGCAACTACCCAGTCATCAAATTTTCGTCGCTCCTTTGGACGGTCACATTCCAATAAACCAAGTAATTACAATTATACCCAGAGACATGCTCGCGCACTCGTTCGAGCATGATACTAATTGAACAATGACCCAGGCCGGAGCAGCACATTCATCTCAGCACCACAAAAGGACGCCATAAGAGCATATAACAATTTCATAAATCATAACATTTTTTCTCTCCTCCTGCAAAATGCGGCTAGAAGAATGGGAAAATGAGAACATAATAAACTTTCAAATTGTGCGCGTAAATTATGACCATTCGAAGCATTATGACATCTGTGCGGTATTCATTTTATTGGTTGCGGTTATTTTATTGTACGGCTATAAGTCGATAAATTAAATCAAAAGTGTTATGTTCTACTTATGTAGCCTATTTATTTACTTATTTCTATATAACTTTTAAGTGGGCGTAATTCGCGTAATTGCAACAAGGTTAATTACAAATGAATCACTATACTGAATATTACAAATGAATATAGACATATACGAGTACACCCGAATGAATACGTAGTACTTGATAGTTTTTAATTATTTGCAATTTATAGACTGCTGGCTGGTTTGTCAACTACGTACTTACGGTTGCGAGGTCATACATGCGTTGCTTCGTTACAATATGACAAATCGATGGGAATTATGCAAATTAAATTAAGAGCTTACTTGTACACCGAATAACTGTCATTATATCGTTTTAAACTAGTAATTTTTGACAAAAAGAAAAAAAAACAACGTCGGAAATGAGTACATGAAACATGCAAGTAAAAGTAAGTGAAACTATTTTTCGGTTCTAAATAGGGAACTATGGTACCAATTTGTAAAAAGATATTTAACTTCCGTGTAAAGTGCTGTGAACCGAAATTGTAAAAATTGTAGAAGTAATGGATGAGTTTATTTATATAATTTCCTGTTTTTAATAATAATAGAAGCTGGTTTCTATTTGAAAAAAAAAATCAGAAATTTGAAATAGATCATATTAATAGTTACAATTCTTGTTTGGTGCAACTTAAATCCTTTATTACATTCTCTTTCCATTGATGCTAAGCTTATTAGTTCATAATTTTATGACCTTAAGAACTTATGATTCTGATTGTATTTGGGATAGCCTTATTTAAGATATTGTAATCACTATATCGTCTAATTCATGAAACTTTGAAACTATTATTTAACACATTATTAAAATAGATTAAATTGACAATGATTTGTTGTCAAGCGTAGTACAGTTCATGTTATACAACTTACAGTTTCCATGTGTAAAACATGACAATCATTTCGTTTCCTTCGTTTTGTTTCTTTTTAACACATTTGGTTAAAGTTTTCTTAGATTAAAAGGTTTATAACTTTATTGCAAGGGAGCCTAGGCTTAAATAATTTGCATTACTGAAAAGTACGTTAAATTTACTTTCATTTCACATACAATTTGATAAATATAATTGAACAATACTTGTAAAGTAGATGAACTTTTCTCTGAAGTCATATTAAGTTCATAATTTCTAATTATTACCAGAAACAATCTGTTAATCAATGTTTAAAGCGTTAATGAACAAAAAACTGAAAACATAAAACTATCATAAGATAAAAACGTAAGGATATTGAGTGATTTCCTGCGATAGATTTCACACAGGATTGCTCAATAATTGATATTAAATTTATATAATACCAGCAGTTATTAGGTACGTGAGTAACAACTTTTCTATACTTTTATATCACGAAGATATACCTACTCAATGACTAACGAACTACGATTATGGCGTTATCAATGAATCAATTTCATGCTGGAATTAATAATTACGGCAATTACATGCATTGCGTCGATTAATACGTGATATTAAACTACTTGCAAACGTATGAAGTGACGCAAACGTACGTCTCTCACCTTGTACCAGTTTCGTGCAAAATAAATCTATTTTTCTTTCTTGTTCTTACTCTTTGCTGAATAATCCAAACCATTTTTTTCTTCGCGGAACATTTCCTTTCTTTCGCAGATATAATTAGGAAGAATAGTTAATTAATTCGTTTGTTCAATTGAAAGGTTGCATTCTAAATTGTATTCTAGGTTATGTAATCGCAAGAAATGAAAGAACGAATGGAGATTCATCGGGACACAAACAATTAAAATCGTAAATGAAGATTTACAGCGTCTGTGTGGTAGAGTTCCTTTCATTGTCTGCGAACTTTGTTCACCTGGTATCGGTGGGCTTTTGTCTATGAAGAGCCATAACGAGTTATTTAATGAATTTAATGAGGCGTGGAAGTTGTCGGGAGTCGGGCGGAAGCGTCTCGGAAATGTAGAAACGTCGGTGGGAGATGAATCCGCCGATAAACTCGTCTAATGACGACTTCAACTGCAATTGCATCCTAAAATCGCAACAAAAGAGAACGATGGAAACATCGGACGACCTTACATTATTACGAAAACGCCTTCAGCGAATGCACTCAAGTAGCAAATACATTTGTCCAAATCTTTGAAATGTTCAATGTTTTGTGGATTTTGTGAGGGCGTACACGTTGTTAACATGTTCACAGTTGCGTGTTTCCTGCATTCGCTGCTATGCTTTGGGAAGAATAAGAACAATCCTCTTTAGTTAGCCTACTGTATGCGATGGTAAATCTGCTTCAATAGACTTGCTTCTTTTTCGTTTATTACAACAATTGGAATGTTGTTGTTTTCTATATTACGTCATTATTCCCACTGTGTCTGGAGTAAGTAATGCTGAAGCGTTATAAATTTATATGGGAAATTTTAGATTATTGTTTACTGCATTTTCTTTGTGAAAATATTTTTTCTTTAGATTTATATTTCTTAAGTTATTCTTATTGTTAGTATATTATGTTGGAGCCTCGAGTATGCTCTCGAGGGTTTCTTGTTGGATCATATTTCTGTGAAGCATGTATTGCTATTTTTAGACATATGTACACAGCCAAAATATCTATTAATTCGGATATATTGCGTACACCGAAATAACTACGGAGTAGGCAGAAAATGATACATTGTTAGCGACAATTGCAAATATATTTCGTTGTCGGATTTAATATCATTAGAATCAGAATTTCAATGTAAATACTTCAATTGTATCAAGCGATCGCAACCGTCACGTATTCGCTTTGTGAAACTAACAATTTCGTTGAAACCTGCCGTGATAAACCACGGATTTCTACTTCTTGGTATCGTCAAAGAGTGAATACTTAAGGATGTTCCACCAAATGATAAAATCCAAAGTTTATTTAAAAATAATTTCTAATATACAAACCATAGATTTCTCACTCATGCAACTTCAGCAATGTATAATATCGGTCCTAAGTAATAATTCGAAGGAAATCTTACTAAAGATTCGGGAAAATTTACTTCTGAATCGATTGGTATAAGATTTGTGAACAAAACCATAAAGCAAATATAAATAAATGAGCAATGTAGTTGTTGTTTCATTTTTCTAGCTGAGAAAATGTCGACATTATTACACTCAAATTTGATCAGTTATAAAATCAATCCTAAGTATCTAAACAAAAAAAATGTCACAACATTTTATAATAAATTTCACTCTGAATCGAATGGTACATGATTCATGGAAAATTTTTTGGAACACTCAATTTTTTACATGTCATTTCTCAATGATTACCGTACCTTTGGGCTACACAGGATATAACAAAATAAACTACATTTAATGGAGAATCAATTGCTGCCTGAATGAGAATTTTACTCTTTATATATTATAAATTATTTTAAAACCAAGTTTGAATTTCACACTTTTGTTCCATTATTTGACATTTGGCTACGGACTTGGGAATAATAAACAAAATGTTAAACCATTCATAAGATATTGCAAAAAACCTCTGATTTATAAAACTAAACGAAAATTAACGTATCAACAAAATTATTATATTTTCGAAGAATATCACGGGGTATTAGTAAAGGTATATTCAACTCATTAAAATTACTCATACAAATTTCTATAATAGCAGGAAATACACCGAATATCCTTCAAATTATCCCAGCATAATAATTTCCTTTCGAACGTTAATTGAATCACAATTTCCTCTGTCTCAGACTAGTTTTTACTCTCGTTGTCTTAAAACATAAAATGTGAGTAACATTTATTGCCCCAAATAAAGGACACGTCCTTTCCTCCACATCGCTTTTGTTGCCTTGCTGCAACTCCCAGCCTGTAAAATGCTGTCGGTAATTTCGAATTTCGTTGAATTTGTGCGCTTCATGCACGACTGCATTCGAGCTTTTCGCATTCACCTGCGTTTTGCTGCTGCCGCCATCGCCATCAAGGCATTTCTTCGGCGTGTTTCTTCTATCGCGTCTATCTGATGTTTATTTATACTTATTGCCGCTGAGCTAGGTCTGCCTAACTTACTACTATTGCTAAGCAATGACTCAAGTCGGTGTTGCCTTCGAAATTATCCTCATTTTCAAATATTTCGAGTTTTGTAGATTATCTACTATATTTTAAGTCTGTTTCTATCAGGAAATCTTTGAGCATATATAGAATATCGAATGAAACAAAATAAATCAAAATATAATAGAGAACTTCCTGAATTAGTTAACACAATTATGACTTTTTAATAATAATTCCATCATTAAGCAATAATTTAGCGGGTGTTTCACTTATTGTGCAGAAAATGTATTAGAAAGTATTTCATAGCTTTAATTATTACATCAATGTGGTTATGTAATATTAATATGATCTCAAGTTGGGTGATTGATTATTGGCCAAATAAGGTATTCCATGCGAGAATGATTTTAGTAAAGGAAATTAATTGAATTAAACGTTCAATTGGGTGATTAATGTTGTTAAAGTCGACTACATCCTCTATATTGTTGTTGGACTCGTGTGAACGGTGTAGTGAAAAGAGCCTAACCCAAACTATTATTGCAAATAAATTACTTTTTTTTT
>WSZQ02072939.1:0-21446 GCA_019419845.2 Weissflogia rhopalogaster
GCTAATTGCCGCGACATCATGACCTATTCATAAACATTCGCAACTATAATAGATTACAAGATTAGGTACTGCCCATTCTTCCCTAATGTCTGTTAAATTATATTTATGCACAATACACTATTAAGCAGCGTATCAACCCTTCCTTGTTTGCGCATCTGCGTAAACACAAATAATATAAAAAGAAATAAATATGGTACATGTTCTTCTTCAATGAATGATTTTATTTCACTAAGTGAACAAGAACTTACTGGTAGATATTCAAAGTCAGCTACGATTATAAATGGAACCATCATTTGTCTAGCATAATTATTCAATTTTAATATATTTTTAGCGATATTTTCTCCTGTCAAATTAGCGTTACTAAGTTTATTATTTTTATATCAGGCATTTCAATGCAAATCTTATTACAACCATATTTATAATGGTCATCCAGTTTAAATGTGTTGTTAAATGTTGAAGATATCCATCACAAAGAAAAGTTTGTCAATTATGTGAACTAAGTTGATTCGAAACTAATCTTGATAAGTTTTTAATAAGTATATAATGAAATTTCGATTTATTATTCTTTTCGAATAAGAGTAAAAGATTAACAGGTCTTTTTTTTTCTGCATACATTAATACAATGGTCCTTCGATGTAATGTCTTTTATGTTTTTTTTAAATATAAGTTTATACCATAGGCATTAATACATATATTATTATTATTATTTCTCAACAGTATGTATATCATAATGCACATGGAAAATGTATACCATTTAAATTAAACTATTCATGCTATACGTATTTTATAGGACGAGAAACACGCCTTTTTTTGTTTCTATATCACTTGGTACACAGGATAATATATAATCATATAGGATTTGTAGGATAGTCTACAGGATCCTCCTTTCAATGATTGCCGCTGCAGCTGCGGTATGATGTTTCAAATCATATTCTTACTGCAGGTGCGACATGTACCTTTAGTTCCACGAAAATAAGATGACAGATAACGATGCGCCCAAGATTCCATTCCGCTCTTTTTTTGTTATCTTCACCGATGATGACCAATTCTCCTTCTACAGGAGCTCTCGTAGTTTTAGCTGACTTATGCCACGTTAGTTGGCCCAAGTATTCCGTTCGGAACCGATCACGGAGTCGTTGCCGAACTCGTTCCTGATAAATTTATCATTAGCCAGGTCGCAATCAAGCACCCCATCTATTCGTGATTCCCTCAAGAACATGTTGGGGGTGAGTGGTTTCATTTCTGCTGGATCTTCTGAGAGGTAAGTTATCGGGCGATTGTTCAGGAAGGACTTAAAACCGTAAACTATCGTAGTCAATTCTTCGTAGGTGAGGCTCGCCTTACCTATGGAACACCTTAACAACTTCTTCATCATCCCTATGAGGCGCTTCCAGAAGCCACCCCACCATGGCGCCGCCGTAGGATTAAAAACCCATGTAATGTGCTCAACAGAGGCGTATCGGCACAATGACTCTCTTCCTTCGCCGGTCAATAGTTTGGCCGCTCCCCTTAAGTTAGTGCCGTTATCGCTGAAAATTTTCTTCGGTCAACCTCTACGAGCAATGAACCTTCGAAATACTTAGATGAAAGCGGCGCTGCTCAATGAGCTGACCACCTCCACGTGCACGGCTCGATATACGGTACAAGCGAAGAGACAGATCCATACCTTTCTGTCGTTTACTAAAGTCAATGGTCCCGCGAAGTCGATTCCCACAATCTCAAAGGGTGCGGCATCCTGCACTCTATCCGCTGGAAGGGGCACAACTGGTGTATCAAATGGTCGACTTGAAAACCGGCGACACACCACCGACGGCCGCCGATGACCCGAAATTTCTCCTTTAGCACACTTAACAACCCTGTTACCCCCACATAACACAACACTTGATGAATGTGTAGAATCATCCTCCTGATAACTTGATGTTTTGCAGGCAAGATGATCGGGAACTTGAAGTTTTCGGTGTCCTCTCGGTTGCTGGCTCTCGACTAGATGGGTATTATTCCATTTGTATCAAGCTCTCTCTCATTGTACGACTCTCCACATGAACGTCTCGGCATTATATAATTCTTCTGCTGTCAATTCTCCTTCAACCTTTGAATCGGCTTGCCGACAATTACTAATGAAGCGGAACATCCAGGCAATCTGAAGCTAGCCTATATTGTGTCTTCCAAAATAGAAAAGACGAAAGTCATCAACACTGCCGATATGTCTTACTTTTGGTGATCCATCCATCCAACGTGGAATGTTGACATCCTTCAGAAGCTGCAGTTACTCTCACCATTCCAAGAACTTTCCTCGCGTCTCATCATCAACTTCCGCATCTCAACTAAGTTTCTTCTTCCATAGGCTTTGAAGGAAGAGTTTCAGAAGCACTGTTATGGGACATAACATTCTAAGAGGGTCGAATAATCTTTGAGTAGTTAATGGAATGATTCGCTTGCTGATGGGCGTCTCCGGTATCACTAAACACTTTCATAACACTTTCATAACAAACCCAACACCGGCGTTCCCTTAATAGGGATGGATTCCCCTGAATGCTCCCATTGACGCAACTCGAAATAGGCCTCCCTCATACACCTCGTGGCTTGTTCTTGAAATTTGTTTAACCTTGCTATACTAGGAAAACTAGACACGCAGTTATCAACGTACAGACAATTTTCTAGTTCATCGAGTAAGACCTCGTCGTAATTCCCCCATTCCATATCGTCACAACAGCATTGCAGGTGGTGGTATATTGTAGCCGCCAATATAAAAGGGCTGCAATTAACGCCAAATACGCCAAACACGTCGGCGCCGGTGCCGGCATTCCACCACACTGCCCTTATCATCGGTCTATAGAAATCGCAGGGCGTCGCAATCTTCCTGTCGAATCGTGATTTGCAGGAACGCTTTGCGCATGTCAGCAACAACTTCATGTTAAAACTAACGAAAACGTATCAAAATTTTGGGAATTACTTCAATCAGATTTTCTCCTCTTTCCAAGCAAACATTCAAGGAGGGCATCCCTTTCATTTTGGCTGAGGCATCAAATACAGGCCTGATCTTAGTAGTGGCACTGTCCTCCGTGACAACTGGTTGGTGTAGCAGGTAGTGTAATTGTCCGCATGGCACAACGTCACTCCCTTCTTCAATTACACCTTCCCTTAACCACTCTTGAAAAACGTCATTGTACACTACCGTCATCTTATCGCATGATAGCTTTTTCATTGTTGATTGCAGACGTCGCTCCTCCAACTTGCGATTCGTGCGCAATTGCGGATGTCCTACCAGCCACGGTAAACACTCCTGATAACGACCTGATGAGTCACTGGATACGATGTCGTCGAAGAGCTCTCGGGCGGCAGCCGCTGCTTCATCACGCGAAATGTTCTTAGACGGGTCTTAGATTCCACTTACGTCCAATTCCCATAATTTTCGTATTGATGTTTTAATAAAAAGTGCCGTGTGTACGGAACTCTGGCGTGTACTCCCTACGCTGTAACGAACACTTACCCGTCTCGTGGGACACCTCGCAGAACACACATACTTGCATAGTATTCACGAAAGTGGTTTTTGTCGCTGGTCTGTGATTTCGCTTCTCGGGCGGTTTTTATCGATTAGGAAGGACGTCGCGCAATCCATATCTTTCATTTGCTATCTCGACCGATATTTCAATTTCCACTTCGCGTCGCAGGAAATTCATTAATCCCTTGAAAGGGCTTCCACATGGCCTTTGGAAGTCTTGACTCTTGGGGTCTTGATTTCCACCCTTGGAAGCTGCATGCCTGGCAGGGATCCATTGCATTTAGAATCATATGTACTTGCGTTGCTGGCCGCGTCATAGTCGGGATTTCGTGGCGAGTGCCTACTCGACATGCTGATTAAACTGGGCGCAACAACACTTACGGAATCTATGATCGGCTCCTGCTGTCTATCAATTATTAAATTGCTGCGTCTCGGGAGGGAGTTCTCATGGCAAAGCTCCAATTTTTCGCGAATGGCGTCATTTATAGCTTCATACTGCTGTTCGCACTTCAGGTTCTCGTCGATCGATTCATAAATAAGCGCCATATCTACATCTTCTTGGGCTAACGCGTCGATTAGTGCGTTTAATATTGCTTGGCTTTCCTGGTAACTTTTGCTGAGTTTCTCCAGATTATTCTGAAGTTGGCTGATTGTAGCGGTGCCACCTTTTAACGCACTTGAACTCGAACCACTTTCGACATAATTCGCGCACTACTGTACTATTTTTAAAACACGCATTCACGTTTGCAAAGCTGCACGCCACTAGGAGCTTATAGAGAAACCACTCACGGAATACATATCCAGTTAGAAGCGTGTAGGCGTTGTTATGTGTGGAGTTGCCACAAATAATTGCTCACTCTTGTTTATACACTCACACAAAAGTCCTGTCACGGTCGCCACAATGTTAAGAACAAGGAAAGATAATATTTTCAGAGGAGTGCAAGTCGACAGCTACCCGCTGTCTGTAGGTAGAGACAAGTAGAGGAGCGAGTACACTTGAAGGAGTTAGATGAACAACGGGTTTTATTCAAGTAAAAATCTTACGAACTAAATTCTCTACTGGTTTCGGTGTGGGGGCCTTTACCAATCACAATACATTATCGCCGCCCCACATGTTATTGCGCGGCACATCATGCCACGCGAAGCTGCGTGTGGCAGTTGCGGCCGCCGGACTATCGGTATGATGTTTCAAATCTTATTTTTACTGCAGGTGCGACATGCACCTTTAGTTTCGCGAAAATAAGGTGACGCTAATTCACCATGGCACCATTGCCTTTGCCTGGCCTGAACAAACATTTGATTTTCGAAACAGCAAAAATAGCAAAACAACAGTTGTATAGCATGATACAATACTTATCATTGTTTCCGACAACTTGTTTTGTATGCATGTTTCATATTAGCAGCTGCACAACTGTACGATAAGAATTGTGCCTCATCCACCAAAATAAGGGGGTTTTGTTCTCGGCTATACAAACTTCTCGACCCACTCTACGTTGACTGCATTTACACTCGCTTTGTCAAATATTTGAAATTGAACTCATCATTTTTTTTTATTAACTATAGTAATTTGTGGTTAGAAGTGCCTAAATAGGCATTCGTCAGGGCTAATCATCATCCAGTCCTGAAGCATCTAAAATGAATAAGTCATTTTAGATATACGGTACCATCAGTATTGGAATGTAATTATTTAATTTGCCGATTTCTCCATTGACAAATTTGCTGCCATGTCAATTCACGAATTATTTTTCCTGCAGACTACAAATTTGATGATTGGTGGCGGCATTTTGTGCAGAGAATACAGTTTTAATTAAGTTTCAAGCTGGACTACTTGTAGTTTTCTCTTGTGACGCCATCTGGTGGAGAAGACTGAAATACTACAGTTTTCTTTGTAACTTTAGACTATTATATTTTTTTCTTCAAGTGGTACCCACTAGTGGCGGGAAGTCGGAACATCCATCCTACCAAAAGCGTAATTGCAAGTTATACGCGTCTAATTCTCAGGGAGAACTTTATGTAAGGAACCACGTACACCAATACTTTTATTCTTTGTGAAATCAAGCCTTTAATTCTTTCTGATATTTGTGTCAGACTTTAATACAGTCTTCTTCAGAATATTCTCTTTTTAATATTTTTATAATACTTCAACTGACCACTGCTATCTATGACTTTTATAATAATACTTCTTCTTAAACTTAGAACAACTGATTCAATAACTTTAAAAGACATACATAAGTGGAAGGAGATTTCGCCATCAAACCATTTAAACAATGACGGTGGGTAACCAGACTTAAAAGTTTGTGTTTTGTGGGATGTGTTTTTTTTATATTTTCATAACTATCAAAGCTTTCATTAATCAGCAGTTATGAAATGACATATTTTATGAATTACATATTATGAACAGTGGATATGAACATGAACCGGAGACATGTCCGACTAATCACGCACCATGTTCTGTGAATCTCAGCCCTAGTTCAGTCTCAATCAACTTTTTACAATTTCAACAGAATTATTATCATTTTTGAACGCATTTCCAGTATCCGTTAAACATTGGTCAAAAACCTACTACATATTTGAAAATTATCAGACCATGATTACAAAGAAGATTTATTCCGAACTTATTTCGAACTTTCAATATCAACCTGAATCTCCGTCCATCTCAGTTCTGACTTAATCAACAATTGTATTATATTTTAACATGCATTCGATTTCATTTCATTATAAACATTAAGTGTATTGTTATTTATTCCGTATCTATGTTATCCAAATCTTCATTATTTGTTGCGTCATACATTTTTAAATTAGAAAAATGAAGAAATCGGTGTTTTTTCGGTGAAGACCAGGCAATTGTTCATGTCTTTATTTACTTGTATTATTTTATATTGCCCTCTATACGTAGGTAAATGTTTGCTACGTGCGTTTGTTTTTCAAGACCATATCACCTGTTTTGTATAGAAATGACTTGACTAGAGTTTTATTCACAAGTATTAATTTATTATCATTTAACTTATTACTTACATGTGAATATAGGCTTTGTAGTTTCTCACAGTGTTTCTTGTGCGTCTCTATGTTTATTTTCACAAGTGTGAGACAAGCTCAACTAATTTTTCTTTTCGCTCATTATCATCTACGTTAATTACTTTTTTCATACATTTAACAATCCTTGGCATTATTAATTTCTAAATTTCTAATAGTTGCATGGACCAAACTATTCTTTATAATTCTTTCTCAATGGTGCTGTAATTAGTTTCCGTTTTATTCAAAGTCCGAAAACTGCCGATTGCAAATTGACTAGCATCGGTCGTGTTGATAAAAGGTTCATCAAAGTTTGGATATTGCAGGATCGGTGCGGTTATTAATAAATTACGGCATTTATGGAAACATGCTTAAAAACTTTCATTATGAACGACGTTGTTTCCCTTTTTTAGTTGTTCTGTCATAGTTTTTTTTGATTTCCGCAAGGAATGGGAAAGCTTTTTATTGCACAAATTTTGTCTTCATTGGGTTTAATTCACATGGGATTATAATCACATGACCCCTACACTTTTACTCAAGAATTTAGATGTATTCAATTGGATTTTCAAATTTGCTTTTCTTAACTGGTGGAATACTTTTTCAAATCACAGACAAGCTCTTGTAAACTACTACTATAAATTATAATATCATCCAAATAGACTAGTCATTTAATATCAGTAGAACCTTTGAAAAGATTATCCATTACTCTTTGGAACGTAGATGGAGCATTTTTAAGACCGAATGGCACATGGAAAAATTCGTAATGGCAATTTTCAACCGTAAATGCTGTTTTTTCTCGGTTCTTTTTATCAACTTCAACCTGGTGATATCCAGAAGCTAAATCAATTGTAGAAAAGTATTTAGAACAGTTCGTTTCACATTTCGCTGTTAGTACTTGCTTAATGTACCTGCTGACAGTATTCCAGTGCTTTTTGTCTTCTAGTATGTATCGAATTACAGTGACCGGCGTTAGCCGTCTTATGTTTACATCTTTTAGGTGATCAGACAATTGAAAAAGGTGTGTTTGGCTATGTCAGCTTCTCCACCAAATGCGCAGACTTCTTGCTTCGTTTTCCTATATGGTACAAGTATTCGCTGAAGCATCCGTGCCCCGTGAAGAACTATGAATTCCACCGATCTATTTCGCCATAGTTTCGATTTAGCCAAGGTTGGATGTGCAGAATTAGGAGTTTCGCCCACTTTTTGCACTGGTCCCATCTGGTTTGCCAGTTGCCAATGGTTTTCTCTCGCTAACTTTGCGCAGTTGTCATTTGGTTTGCCTGCTTAGCGGACCAGGTATTTGCACATTCTGCCACCATTAGATCGATGGGAATCATTCCGCTAATGACAAATGCGGCATCAGTGGAAATCGTACGGTACGCTCTTGCTACTCCTATAGCTAGGCGCCTCCGTATGGCTAACAGAGTATTCCTATGCGCTCTAGTTCGCATAGCTATTGAAGAGTTTACGCAGCTCGCAATTAATCTTCTTCGACTGCTATGAGGACCATCTTTCACTCTGAATAGGCGGTTTATTTTTCGCTCTATCCCGCTGGCATTTTGAGCTCTGTAGTTTATGTGGTTGGTATATTTGCCCTTGCCATCAAGCAGTACGCCCAGGCATTTTAGTGTTGGTATTGGTGAAACGAATTTATCCATAATGGTTACAGCAGTTGTGGGAATACGCCGACGATCAGCTACAAGCAAGATGTATATTTCTTTTCTGAAGCAATCTGTAGGCCGATATGCTCTCATCTTTGCTTAATCCTCGAAAATGATTATTGTATAAGGAAATTGAGTCTTGCTTTGCCACGACATGAGACAACCACGGTGATATCATCGGCGTAGGTAATTATCTTGCATCCACTAGATAGCTGGGTCCTCACTACAGTCTCATACAGAACATTCCACAGTATCGGCCCCAGCACGGATCCCTGGGGAATTCCGCCCTGTAGATGCGTTTTACTACCTGTTTTACCAGTTACCAAAGTGCGGTCCGATAGATAGCTGTTTATCATATTAAACAGATATGCCGTCATTTGCCGTTTAGCTAGGGCCTCCATGATGTGGTCCCACCGCGCAGAATTAAAAGAGTTTCAAAGAACGACCGTGATTAAAGCACATGTGTTCTTCTTCCATTGCTAGAGTATCAACATTATCCATATTAATATCACTATTTTCATTTTCATAAAATGGAGGTCAAACTTAACATTTGGTGTTTGCAATTATTTATTTTTAGTTTATCACAGAATTTGACTTTGTTAGTAAATCTATTCCTATCAAACCATCGAAACCTTTATCAATGTCAAAAATGTAAAATTTTTGTATGACCTCACTAAAATTGTTCAATTCAACGTTTATTGCACCTTCATGATAAGATTTTCCATGCGGCGTCTCAATACTAAATTTATCATTCATAATTTCAGTTAATTACGGATTTACGAATAAAACACCATATCCTATGACGACTAGTAGCTTAGCATTTGATTGTGGTAATATGTTATGGTCCGTTGCTGCAAGGCAGACATTATGCGCATGTGTGACTTCTGGGTGGGAAACGCGCAACACAACTTGTAACGCACGTGGTAAACCGAGATACAAATAAATTTATATTCCGCGTAGGTTGGTAACGGATAAGGGGTTCAACGAAGAAGTTTGAATAGTCTGCCTTGCAGAAACGGACCGTAAGAAATACTATTTAAGGTAAACAATTCTTTTCCACAATATTTAATTTAAAATTACACAGAGAGTTTAATTTTTCCTTGCGGGTGGTACCTCTGTGACCTTCCGTCCGAAATTGATTTTTGACTTGATCATATTACTAGTGGACAGTTCCCAATCCATCGGTTCATTAACCATATGTATGGTTTATTTAATGATATGTTATGATTTGCTCTCAGCTTAGTATAATAGCAATTTTTCAGTACGTGATTTGTTGTTCTATTATAAATATAATACTGCCTTTCTTTTATTTGGACTATGTGTATTCAAATTTGCACTATCAAGTTTTAGAAATTGGCGATTTCTTGCTTATTTGTTAAATTTTTGAAGTTCTTTAAGCTTGTAGTCATTATGCGGTTTAACGTGAGGTTGTTATATAGTCATATAGTTGCTTCTGGAATTTCTGGAACAATTTTGCCTGTTTGTAATTTATTGATTATATTCGATAAGTATATATCCTTCGATGTTTTTAACTTGTTTTTAACAATATTGAAAATGTTAATGAAGGTGAAGAGATGTGTTGAATAGTTATGTTGCTGATATTGTGTACTTCTTCGTTAATTGAATTTGTTGCCGAATTTGAAACTGTGGCTCTTGATAAAAAATCTGCGTTGATATTTTCTGTACCTTTCTTGAATTTGATGTCAAAATTATATGCTGACAAGAAAACTGCGTGACGCTGGAGTCTTGAACTCGTCACCTTAGGAAGTGCGGCAGTTTCTTTGAAAATACGTGATATTGGTTAATTATCCGTATCAGTGTGGATCTCCGTCCAAATAAATATTCATGGAAATGATAAACTGCAAAAATAAATGCATGCGCTTCACGATTAAGTTGCGAATATTTTTCTTCTGCTGACGTTAGAGATCTAAAAGTAAAAGTAACTGGTTTATCTTCGCCCTTAACAGGGTGTGATAGAATTCCAGCTATACCATGAGGACTTGCATCGCAAGTTACTATGACAGTATTATATTCATCGAATGGTATGAGTACTCTATCAGTTGTAATTTCATGTTTTAATAATTCGAATGCATGCTGACATTGTGTTGTCCATAAAAATCGATAATTTTTCTTTAATAAATCTTGAAGAGGTTTGGTAATAGTGCAAAGATTCGATATGAACTTAGAATAATATTTTATCATGCCCAGAAATCGTCGAACGTCTTCCGTTGTCTTCGGTGTTGGCATTCGTACAATTGCATCCACTTTCTTTCTTGACTTTGGAGATAATTCCTGCCTTTTCGAGAGATAAAAGTTCTTTTTCTACTGGATCACGAAATGCATGCGGAATACTGCGTTCTCTATGGTACACAGATTGAGCGTTTTCACGTACCTCGAGTTTAATTTTGATGTTTGGTACATCCAATCTTCTCCTCAAATAGGTCAGCAAATTGAATGAGTATTTCATCTGCAATACTTTGAAGATTCAGTTTCATAAGTCGTATCCAAGATCTTCCTAATATCTCCTTAAATTGGTTTGTTACAACCTATACATACTCAGAATAACTTTTTTTTATAAAATTGAAAATTTACCTTTACCTTACCACCAACTTTGAACCGGATTTGTGTAAAAGATTTTAATGTTGTATTTACAGGTAATAGTTGATAATTAGTTAAGGTGTTTAATATATACCTGGGAATGAATGTAACTGCTGAGCAGGTATCAATCTCAAACTTGACGAGAGTTCCCTCAATTAAGATGTTAATTAGATATTTTTGATCGGTAGTTGCGTCAGAATGAATTTGGTTTATTCCGTTGACTTCTACATCTTCGATATTGTTTATAGCCAGATGTTTATTTGCCAATATCGACTTAATACATACTCGTGATATATGACCAGATTTCTTAAAAGTATTACATTTTAGTTTTCTTTGGTAACGTAACATTCTTTGCTGGTATGTTTATCCCTGGCACATCTTAAACTCTGTCCATTTATTCCAAGTTGATCAAAATTTATTCTTGTTCTACGTTTTTGTGAATTAGATTGTGTTTGTTTTCGATTAACATTTTTATTCTTATTTATGATTTTGTTATGATATGGATTTGAATGGAACTTTGATTTTGTTTCTCTTGGTGAAATGCGATTTATTGTCAAAGAAATATCAATTTCTAGGTGTTTGACATCGATTTGAGCTGTTTCCAGAACAAGAGCTGCAGTTGAAATTGAAACGAAATCTGAAGTAGTTTTTCTCTGATATGTAAATTCGGCAATCCACGAATGAATTGTGCCCGAAGAAGGATATCTGCAATAGATGTCGCACAAGTTTGTTGAGAACACACAAACTTACATTCGATAATGTTGCCTCGAAGATCAGCGATAAAGTCCGTTATTGATTTACCTTCCTTTTGTTGTTTACATAGAAAAATGTGCTGTTTCACGAGGACGTTTTTCTTGGAAGCTAAATGTTGTCGCAAAGACATATTCACATCTATGACCCCACGGATCACCAAACACAAATTTGGAACATGTAAAGTCATTAATCTAGATTTATAAGAACGGATTCGTTAGACCACCACACGATGCGTCAAAATGTGAGAAAGCACGTAGGAAAATATCCACGCTAACCTTCTAGGGGGCGACCAGGACTGAGTAAACATTTTCAAGGCAACGGGACGATATCGTGTAAGTCCAAAGCTCCAGGGGAGGGACTCGTAATATATAAGATTGAACCCGGGGAGTGCCACTCTCTCCGAGGGCACACTGTATACGACACTCAAAGTGTAAACACCGTCTTTAAATAAATCAACTCGTGAAACAAGAAACCGTTGTATCTCCGAAGTCGTGAGTGTCGAGTAGCAGCCCCAACAGCCTAGCAGCTCAGCAGTCCAGCAGCCTAGCAGTCCAGCAGTCTAGCAGCCAACAGTCCAGCAGTCCAGCAGCTGTCAGCCAGAACCAACCGGCAGACGACCAGCCACCGTACTCGAGCAGCAGGCCATCCCCGACAGGCAAACGTCCTCGAACGCTAGCGTCATGTCGACCATCGTATGGTAAGTTCCCCGTTCTATTATCTTCGTCAGTCACGGTAGCTTAAGCCAAGCGAGTAAACCCCATCTACTCATCGAAGTTATCCGCAAATCAACGACAAACCCTCGAGCCGTGACATATGGTGGAGGCGCCGTTTTTGGTAAATCGTTGTGAAATTGCTAATCATACTTTCTTTTTGGTGAAACGACGCTAAATTTGCCATGTTTAAGAGTCATGCTAATAAATTGCATTTTATTTTGATAATTTGATGGGAAACTCTGCTTTTGCATGGTAGAAATGGTATTAATATAGACGTAGTTAGACCGCAAGTAATCAGTAAAATTCGCCGGAGAGTAGTCACAAAAATGCGAACACCTGATACATCTGGTTACAATTATTAATCCTAAATTGCATTGATGAGTGGTATATCTGGTGAAAAAGAGGTAAAGCAGGGAATGGTAACGCGAAGAGCCGCAAAATTATTAGGTGAAAAGGGATATAAAGACGACTTAGAATTAGAAGTTTTAAGGAGAAATCAAAGTAAATTTCTGCTATATGAAGGGTTAGATAGTTCTAAAAGGTACACGCTAGAATTTCCCACCGAAGATACTGACCAAGACCGTACTTTGACAAAGGAAGACATCGACAATACTTTAATTTTACCTAGTGATGACGACACAAAAGAAGACGTTATCAATATCATAGGAAACATCCAAATTTTGTCCGGAAACCGCGAAACTACGTTTCAACAAGGTTACGACAGATTAGAAACCGCCGAATTCGACAACGAGGAAACTGAATCATCTAGTCATAACCATTGTACATTCGCTAATCAACCGAAGAATAACTATATAAAGATCAAGTTACCTTGTGAATGCACCATCGAACTTCCAAGTGTCCAACCACTAGCACGAGCGATTCGATGTAACGATGCCAAGGAATCCCCAAAGATTTTTCATCTAGTACCAATAGTATGAACCAAGTTAGACAGTGTTAGTCTGATCCACGACAACCAGGAAGACTTCACCACAACTAAACTAGAGGAAGTAGTAGACCAAGAGGCACCCGTCTTCATATCAACATCCGGACTCCAGAACGACATACACACAGCCCGTGGCGTTAGCCACTTCAATCTCTGAGCATCTTGGGTTTATCGTATTCGTATATTTAATTCTTAATGGCCCATATATTATTGAAGCTTGGGGAAAGCTGAATAATGCATATTTTTATAGCAAATTTCGAAATTTAATATCTTCTAAAAAGTGTTAGGTCAGGGGGGTTATGAGTCGGATAATATTAGTAGGTTCGCCAGAAGCACGAGAAATAATTCTTTTGAAGCGGAAGGGGAGAAGATTTATTGAAAGATGTTCTCAAATATCGGTATCCGATATTTCCACCTTTGCAAGAACTGCTGAGAAGCTGGGGCATTACTAGTGGTGTTTGAAAGTAGTTGGGTTCTTAGAATGGTAAAATTTTAATTCAATAATAATTTAAACTCGTTTAAATTAGATTTTAAAATGAAATTATTAGATGTTTTTATAATTAAATCGGTGGAGTTTGGGTTGAAGTGCTGGAAATTTTAACAAATTGAATTCGGATTAAGTTCTTGTCATTCGCATGTATATAAATAGTGGTGTTGAATTTTTGGTTGGTTACCATTTCCGCTTTCAGTTTTTGGTTAACTTGATTTATAGTTGGAAGGAGCTTGCTGAACAAAAGTTGTTGTTGAATTCATTTGTTGGGTAGGGCTGATCATCTTGCGCGGTGTAGTAAGCCTTGATTCGGAGGCGTTGACTCGAGGTACCTTGAACTTCCCCAGGTCACCTTTGGAACGGTACCCACGCTTTGGCCTCGCAGATTGGGTCTCCCATTCCATATTTTCTGTACTAGTAGCTGAAGCATAGTCCCTTGCATCGAGGGCTGAATAAGATAGATCTTGAACATCTTATTGAGTTCAAATGCAGCAGCAAACACGAAAACTGATAAACACGTACGTCATGAACCAGCAACCAAGGCTAACTATTGGTATAATATTTAACATAGGAATATTTATACCTATCTTATTAAATACAGATGAAGTTTCTATTGTGATTGATATAAAATTTGATATATAACAAAAGAATATATGATTGAATGGATTGTATTTATTTCGAAAACTATATCAGGTAATATTAAAATTCAAAAAAGAATGTAATTGCTCATATTCGAAACCATATATTTGCAAATTCTTCTTTTATAAGCGAGTCAATGATCTGACTACATGATGAATTGTTACATTGATAATGTGGGCGCTCAATGATCTGGCGACGATGAAGGGACCAACGATGAAGTAGTTTTCGATGAAATGACATCCGCCGAATTACAAGGCGATAATCAGTATAATAAACTCAAAGAGTTATTATTGGGTTTAAAGCTACTATGCACACAGTGGACATCACGGAAAGTATTATTTGATCGGGTCTGCGCTCAAATTGAAATTCACAAGAAAATATCGTAATACAAACAAGAGATCTCTACAGATGAACTGCTCCATGTTGCAACGAAAGAAAGCAAGAGTACGGCAACAAAATACGCAGAATGCGAAGATATCTCTAGAACGTCCTCACCGATGTCAACCTATGCCACGAATCAAAGCTCGTCAGAAAGTTCCCCTCCACCGTTCACCAATCAACGGACCGGAACAGAACTACTAAGTGTCATCAAGCTACATAATTACAGAATGCGTGGACCGCATAATATGTAATATGATATCAAATCATGTTCCTCTCACCATCCAAACACCACGCAGAAAAGCTAGAAGTTAAAGGATTAACACAAGGGCAGCTCTAAGGAAGTCGTTGACACTTCGCAAAAAGCCTAATATCATGTCTCTAGGATATGACTCAGCTTGTACTATATATCTTACTATAGCTCACCCTATGTTCATTTTTTTGTTTGCCGGGTCATTATTTTATCTGGTAAAGGGAGACTGTGGATATTCTCGCCAAACTGTGGCGCGTTTTGGATATAAGATCACTTAAATCTCTGCTTAGTGTTAGCAATCTTCATTGGCTATTAAAAGTTTCAAAATCATTGCAAAAATTGGTTCACAACACTTATGAACAGTAGTCATATCGAGAAGGTGATGTGTAGCACATTTATAATTGATGAATGTGCTATATCTAGGTCTATAGCACATTCATACGGAGTTTTATATACGGCAATAAGTCATCACTAAACAAAAATATCGTAGAATTAAACTGATTCCATACATATTTCAATATTATGTTAAATATATTAAAAAGTATGGTAAACAACTTAATGTTATCGTTCATGCCCTTTCACATTTTTATATTAATTTCATTATCACTGTAAAATTTGAAACTTTTACTATGCATAGCACACTAAATTTCCATGGTTTTACTTGGAACAAACTAAAATATTCGAAAATAAATTACACCCATTTAAAACTGATACAATTCCTGTTAATTAATTGATCTTTACTATGGTACGTAACTTTACTTGTTGAATAATAAAAACAAGTTTTTTTCTACTCCTCCTTTAAATGCACATTATATTAATTTTGAGTCAGTGATGATATAAACCTACGGTTGATCATAACAGTAATGGTGGATGAATATACTATATTTTCACACAGTATTGTTTTTATTTTAGAAATACACATCTTAATAATTTAATGGCCTACTCGTTTTATAAGCAAATAATGCGTAACGTTTCTATAATAATAATAGGCTCGGCATGGTTGCGAAATAAAAGTACTTTCATTTTACTAACGGCCGCTATTTTCACACATAAAAGTTGATTAAGAATTCGCAATTTTAATTTTGGATAACTATTCCCGGAAAGTTTAGGCAATAGATTTCTTTGTGTAGATTAGGATGTTTCATAGTCTTAGACATGTCCAACAATTTAGATGTTAATGTGACTGAGAGCAAAGCTTGATAATTCTATGAACTGTAAACAAAGGAAACAAAATTTATTTGTCTCAAAACGCACACACAACAGGAATATAAAAAAATCAGGTGCCGCCAAAAATGCACTAACAATAGAACCAATTGCATACAAACTTTATTAAAAAAATATACGCGGAAACGAAAATGTACGTGACTTCATGTACCAAGTGTCAGCCAGGCGCCCTACGAAGCAAGTAAGAAAATCTATTTTCAGACTAGTCGAGGAAAGGGTATCAACAATAAAGGAGAGGGTATAAAGGATCAAGTGGGACAGCTTAGAGACCCTGGAGGGCCTAAAAATTAGTTTGAAAGAATGCGTGGGGAAGAAAGTGTCACAGAATGATGTGGATTGGTTCGACGAGGGATACAGGATCGGCAAAAGAGTGATAAGGCAGGCAGTTAGGGAATGGCAACAGGTGAAGTGCAGATGATGTTAGAAAACAAGAAGAGAGATTACATGAAGAAGATTGGAGAAATGATTAGTTAGTGCGGGTCGGAGGGGAAGATGTGGAAAATCATGAGGGTGAAAAGGAAACAGGTTCTAAGCATTGCATTGGGTGCCTTGGAAGAGAAGTGCATAGAATACATGGAGGGGGAAATGGACCAGTTTGGGGGATAGTTGAGGCGATGAGAAAATTGAAGACTGGAAGATCGGCGGGTATGGATGGGCTTCGATCTGAGATATTCAAACTGCTACCGGAGGAAGGGCTGGCGATCATTTTGGATGATCTCAACAAAGTCGCAAGAGGGAAGCGAAAGTTGCCTGAGCCCAGCAAGACCGGACTGGTTACACCGGTGTATTAAAGGGGGTTATGTGTTAAAGGGCGGCTTATGATATGGTCCCACGTGTTAAATCGCTTGAAAGAAGAAGTGTGTCTGAAGGAGTGATTGCATGGGGGAAGTATGTGTATGAGGAGACATGGACGGTGGCGAAAGTGGGAATGAATGTGTCGGAAAAATTAAAATTGGGAGGGGCTTACGACAGGGGTGTCCCCAGAGTCCGCTTTAATATATACGGGAGTGAATTGATGAATGTATTGTCGAAAGTGCAGGATGGCGGTGTGGTAGTAGGGAGAAGTAAGATATGTATGGATGCTTGCGTATGCGGAGGATATGGTTGAATTTTCAAATAGAAAGGAAAGCATGCAGAGAATGTTGGGGCGAATGGAAAGATTCAGGAACAAAAGAAGGTTAAGAGTGAATGTTGAGAAGACAAGTATGGGGCTTCGGAAACCGAGAGGGAGATGACGGATGGAAGATTGGTATGGAAAGGAGAAGCTATTGAGAGGATAGAATCATTCAAATATTTGGGTTTCATATTTAAGTATACCGTGTCCTGGTGTGAGCATATTACTTGGATTCAAGGGAAAGCGAGGCCTGCATGGGGTCGTGCGAAAGCGAGATGGGAGAAATTCTGGGGTGGTAACTGGAATATAGTAATGCACATCTGGGATGTATGTGCGACGCCAATGTTAATGTATGGAGTAGAAATGTGGGGAATGTACGAATGGGATGTGCTAGAGAGAGAGAGAGAGAGCAAGCCTGGTTCCTGAAGGAACTAATTTGACTGGAGATACCCACGCCAAATTATGTGGTCCTTCAGGAGGCGGGAAGAATAAGCATGAGAATGGGAGAGATGTGGAGCGCAAGCGAAGGTGAGGGTGCATGGAGAATACAGAGGAGACGGATGTATGAATCGATGAGGCTCTCGGAGGACATTGTGCGACGATTATGGGTTGGATGTTAACCTCGTGGCAGAAAGGGTAAGAGAAACGGGCGATGAGGTAGAGGAGCAGGCGAGGCAAGAGCAAATTCGAAGCAGTTCATAAAATCCAGGGAACCAAGCGGTGCAGGCAGTAGGGAAGGGACTGGTTTATATGGACTGCTAAGAAATAACGGTGAGCTAAATGTGGATCGGAAGAAACAGGGAGATAGGTCTGGATGGAAGAAAGTTATAGAAAATTGGATGTGCGGAGTAGGGTATGACACGTGGGGGCACCTGGCGTAGGAATGAATGAGAGATGGGCAGTAGGTCTGAGAGGAGGTGTTCAAGTGGTAAGGGGGTGGTGAGAGAGAGAGATTGAGATGGGGTGACTAGGGTCTCAGTCATCATGAAGGAGAAGGAAAGAAGGGCTAAGGCTGAGCAGGAAAGAGTTGGTCCGTTGTTGCGAAATGGGAGATGGATTGAAGGAGGTAAAAGAAAGAATAAAAGTAGGGTCTAGGCAACTCAATTTGTAATTTTTGTGTTTGACACAAGACAAGAAAGACAAAAGGCCTTAGTCTAATATTAGTATAAGTGTAGTTAGAAAATTAATAATTCTTGAAAACAGTTTCTATTTACTGTTTGTTTCTTTTTACAGATCTTGAACTACCATGAAGAAGAAGATTCAGTTCGCTCCACATACATCCAGAATCGAACTCGGGGCTTTGTGATCCACAGTCGTCAACCATGCCACGTGGCATTTAAAAACAAAATTCATTTGAAAACCAATGAAAACTTGAAAATATCAATTAAAGATGACAATTGTTAAATTGATATGAAATATGCAAATATCGATCGACGTTAGTGCGCCCTTGTGTCGGCTCCTTTTATACTATGCTGGATGCATGACAGCAAAACGATCGTTGTTTTTTTTTCATTTCAGATCTCATTTACGTTGGGGTTCATTAGCTCCAAGAAAGCTTATAATTCCAAACCTGTTAAATTACCAAGACCAGAAGCAATATGTAACGTATGGAGTATGTGGCTCCACCAAATGTCGCAGAGAGTAATGCTCTCGACCATTTGTGACGATACGGGTTTTGGCGTTACCTTGAGTTGCTGAGAGGTTTTATGTACTTCAATGGTGTGTACGCTTTCTCTGACGGGGGTTTTCTATGGGACTCGCTTGGCTTTACTTAACGTGCTCGACATGCTACCGCGTTGTACCGGGGATACTTATAAATGGTACTTATCATTTATCGATGGACATCTCTGGACCATGCTCATTGGCTGGACATGGCAGTTCAAACTAAACAGGTACCTTCTCGAGCTGGTACTTCACTCGTCCTGGCTAGCTAGGCTATGGGGTGCAAGACTATTGGGTTGGCTTCAAGGTGATGAACACTCACATAATATACGAATAATTTTAACAACAATATATTGATTTAATACAAGAACCTCTTATATACTTCTAAATTTTACAGTTAAAGAACACATGACCGTTCTCATCATCTGCATTGCGTGTGGTTCCACTTGTTTTCCCAAGCATTACTTAAGTCACGTACGCACTTGTGTTTTCCGTTATTTGTTTGTTCATTATTCTTATCGCGCCGGCGCGCTTATCGATACGACCCTTGTGCATACGCCACCTAAAATTATTTTGATTTCCTAAATTTACATCTAATCTACACAAATCATGACTTTAGACTAAACTTGCCAGAAGTGATTTTCCTTTTATTTAATATAAATTTCTTAATCAGCTTTTCACATTCGTGACAAAACTAACAACTATCTCTCCTTATCATACCTAGCCTTGCAAGAGAAGGCTTGATAACTCGAATCCGGCAATGTGAAAGGCCGCTTACCCATATATGTTTATGTTATAAACCTATGCGTCGAGACACTTAGACAGCTTCAGAAGTTAATATATTTTTAATAAAATGATTAATCTCAGGACCACCCTAACTCAATTCAGATCAATATTACATTAACATGTGATTCAATTTCCTTATGTGATCATTATTTTAGTACGCGTAGTATACATTTATATTTGCAGAGAATACATTTACTGGGTTCAACAATTATATCTGTAAATGGAGTGATACTACAATATATTGCTTTTTAAAATATTAAAATTGTTCGTAAACTGTTCCACGTAAAAACATTTTCCCTAATTAATCGCCTAAATTGAAATTTAGCCTGCCACATTTAATATGGACCTAAGCACTACTAGTACATTGGATGAAAATAAGTTTTGCAGGATAATATACCATTTATCTCACTGTGTTCCTTAAAATCATTTTTTCTCTGGGTGACCATTGTTTTTGGTTGCATGTAGGAGTGCGCAGGGGACCTTTTGTATATCATCTAAATATACGTTTCTACATAGCTTAATATCACTTGGCTTGAGTGGAAGGCGCGCATCCCACCAAAGGGCCAAATAGAGAAAATGAGAAAGCAAGGGATGTGCCATTTTGCAGATGAGTAAATTTGTAATAAGCTGATATATAATTTGTCTGATTTGCTGCGTAATATCTGTATTCAAGAGCAAGTCTGGCGCTGATATCTACAGGTCAAACATGAAAAAATAAATTGAAACTAAGGAGTACCAACCTAGAAGAGACAATGTATATCATTATGTTCAAGTATATTGTGACATATCGTATGTCGACGTCTCCACCAAATGTAACATTAGGGACCGGGGATACTTATACCTTCCACCAAATGTGTACTCTCGCTCAACTTGCTACCGCGTTGTACCGCGGATACTTATAAATGGAATAATGTTACTTACTTTGAGTTTGGTACGCTACCTCTTGTGTCCCTCGAAGTCGAATGCTGTATTGATCTGCTTACGTTGTCTCTCGCTGACATGATCAGCTGTGATGCCATCGTAGATTGGAATTGGTTGCCATCGGTGGTGGTCATCGGTTCACTGATTGTAATGAATTCAATTAATTACATGTAACTCATTCTCTCGATGTTGTCCCTTATTGACTGATAGTGGTTGATGGTAGGTTGATAATTCAACTATCATAGATGACAAAGCTGTCATGGCTTATTGGTATCGGTTTCCATCAATTTTCAAGTGTTGGCATTTGTATCGACACATTTTTAAAATTCATATAGGACGAATTATCAAGTATATAATACAATAACGTGTTGAGGGTGTTGCGTATTTGCTGCCGAAGTTGATGTTAGTAATGTTACCAGGTTGCCTTCCATTAATTTCGGTGTGACGATGGCTTAGGATTGTTGGTTGACAAAGACGTGGACTATCTTTACATAAGGAATGGTGTTCACTCATCTCAGCATCGCTTGACGTTGAATGGACGACTCTTTGTAGTCCTTCAGGATTCTGCTTTCTCTCGTACAGGGTGACAGTATTAATTGGTGTCTATCCCAATTCGATGTTTTCCTCTCGTGGATGACTGTTGAACATGGATCTCGTAATTGTTGAAATATATTTTCTGTTCTTTGATGATCTGATGCTTTGTCGTCGTCGTCGTCGTCGTCGTGTGTGTGTGTGTGTGTGTGTGTGTGTGTGTGTGTGTGTGTGTGTGTGTGTGTGTGTGTGTGTGTGTGTGTGTG
>WSZQ02072950.1:0-21435 GCA_019419845.2 Weissflogia rhopalogaster
GTTTACGCGCATCGAGAGATCGATAGCTTCAACGGTTCAGTAAATAAATTGCGATTTCCGAACTAACAGGTAAAAAGTGATTTAAAATCAATTATGTTAAATTTCTTACTTGACTATAGAAATACTGTTCATTGTTCAACCGGTGCAAGTCCTGCACAACTATTCTTAGGTAGAAACCTCAGAATCAAATTAGACCAAACATTTTTGAAAAGAAGAAAACCAAGGTCGATGTAAAGAAAAATATTAAAATACAACAAGAAAGACAGAAAAAATATTATAAAGGGAAAAGAAATGAATATTTTAAAGTTAATGATAAAGTATTAGTTAAAGATTATCGAAACATTAATAAGGTATCATGTGCGAAGGGAATTATTAAAAAGGTTCTCGGGGAAAAGAACATATATTATATGGATTCCCTGTATTCAAAAACTTCGGAAACGACATTTAAATCAATTCAAAAAGTTTGAAGGTATTTATGTTATTCTACCAAATGAAATGATTAATGAAGAATGTTTTCTTTATTATGATTTACATATGAAATAAACACTTGCGTTTTGACCACACTTGACACAAGTTGTGCCGTTATCTACGAAACATCACATTTACAATTAGATAAAATCGTACCAATATAAAATATAAATCCGATTTTTAGTTAAATTATTTTAGTTAAAGTATTGTACAAGCGATAAATGATTTCTAGTTTTCCTCGATTACACTGGATTGCATTCACAAAGTCAGCAAATCATAATCTCTATCATATTATTTTTAATGCAGTATTTTTTGCCGAAGCTTACAATTAGAGGAGCTATTGGGCATTAAAAATAAGCGTTAAGGAGTTGATTGCTCACAATCAGCATTTTCTCTGCATATTCGTGCATGCAACATCTTGAGGCACCCTCTTCTAGTTTCGGACAAAAAAGTATATGTGAAAGAATGAGAAGATGACCATATCTCTATTGATTATTAATATACCCAGCCCATATTCACAGCATCGGTAGCAGGGCTTATGACAATTACTTCAACGTCAATTAATTACAATTCAATTCAATTTAACATTAAATTCAATTTTAATATACATTTAAGTGGATAAGTATGGAAATGGAAGGGCATAATTATATAGAAAAGTTGGAAATAAAAGATAAAAGCCAAAATAAATTCCTTTCATTTGATTACTTGAAACAAAACCCTCGTGTTTGTATTTTAAGTAAACAACATACAAATAGCAAAGCTTAAACAAGCGCTCCATGCGTATTGCTTCAATTCACCACGCACGTACTTACAACTTGATTTTACGTTGCTTTAATTCTAACGTAAAGTTGAGACTATCGAAAAAGATCAATTTTTGAATAAGAAAAGATAACGTGTCAAATCAACAAGAAATTAATATTTATTATATTCTCTTCCTTACGCATTTATTCTCTCTCTCTCTTATTTTTTATTTTCAACTTTTCCATATAATTATGCCATACCATTTCCATACTTATCCACTTAAATGTATATTAAAATTGTCGATTATTTAATATGAGATACCAGTGCATTAGAAAATATATGGATCCATTTTCCAGTGATTAGAAACATGTGATACATTGTAGATTCTGATCTATACGCCTCAGGTGAAAAATTTTGACGTTGACGTAATTGTTATGAGCCCTGCTACCGATGCTGTGAATATGGGCCAGGTATATTAATAATCAATAGAGATATGTTTATCTTTGCACCTTCGCAATGTTTTTTAAATGGGAACAATCAAACTATTTTTGCCCATATCTTGATCACATTACCAGGTATTTACTTGAAATATATTTTAACGCATTTCCTTTCCGATTCTACATCGAACCATGAGAAAATTGTCTGGGTATTTTAGGTATTTCCGAAATCGAAAATTGGCATGTAGCTAATATAAGTCATTTTACGATGGCTTTTATGATAGGATAACACGGGTACTTTATGGTACTTTCAACGGGAAAAGACGGGTACTTTCAACGGGTCATATATGTAAACGTACTTTCGATTTTTATATATCTAATAAATATACATAGTCGGATAAAATACGAATTGGCAACTTCCTTGTAGTGATAATTAGGTGACTTTTACTCATGGAAGTGACTAAGAGTGTACGATTATGACAAAAAAAGTAAAAAAAGTTAAAACAAAAATATTGAACAGTGTGACTGAGTGCGACTCGATCTGCCCACAGCATTACGGTTATTTTTTGTTTGAAATCGATAGCACCGCTGAGTTGTTGCTTTCTTTCTATCTTTTCTGCACAATGCTCCTCAATTTTCTCTGTATTTCATCAGAAATACATTTTGAAGAAGACTTTCTAATAGGAATGTAATGTAACCCTTTTTTCAATCGTCTAATAATATGAATAGTTTTGCCGAGCCGTATTAACTTAACACCTATCATATATCACACATGAAGGGACCCCCCTCCCCATGTGTGAGCTGCCTGATTCCTCTTCCTGGTCTTTCATGACCTTTCTAAAGTTCAAGGGAACATTGGTTCTATTTCGCTCATACAAAGATGTATCTTCTGGAAGTGTTATAATTTAAATATATAGGCAATCTAAGTAAATAAAGCACAGTATCTACTCATTAAATTCACTAACATGAATTTTGCTTCTTCTTTTTACATTTTATTACTTTGTAAATTATTGTGAAGAAAATAACGAGCAGAGAAAACATCCACGATCCTTGAATCGTCCACGCACGGACCAGAGATGTCCATCAATAAATGGTAATTAACATTTATTAGTATCCCCTGGTAAAACACAGTGGCATGTCGAGTATGGGTAGCAAAACCCAAGCGAGTCCACCAAAAGAAAACCCCGTGCGAAAACTACCGCAGCATTTGATGAAGACCGCCAAAACACATGCTTTATGACATTTGGTGGAGCCGCAGAAACGGCACTGTGTCAGTATTTGGCCTTTGCGAGGTAAGTCTCCGTTATTGGCACATCGTAATGTTAATGGGGTTAATTAGTTGAAATATACTTCTTCAATTCTAATTGTAAGCTATAATCAAGTTTCAATCCTACGAACACGGTCTCTATGGTAAGATTAAACCATTTACTAGCCATGCTCGCCTTGGCACTGCTAATTTGATACAAAATATATTGCTGTCTAGAAATATATAATTCTGAAAACAAATAAAAGAAACACCGCATTATTTCCTTAATACCGTTTTTGCGCCGCGAATACTACAAGTAACTATACTATAATACTACGAGTAACATTAAAGCTCCTACAATTTCCGTAATTTAAAGCCGGAAAAATACGAATGGATACCATCGCTAAATGATAAATTACATAGTGCCTCACATTATACAAGCATTCTCCTCAACCATCAGACGTGCGCTCAGCGCACCCAACAGCGTAATTCAACGCAGATGTTTTTCGCCAAATCAACGGCGTTGGAATTCGTAACCCGTGCAAATTTGATGGTGACTAATCGCCCCACTCGCTTGCCGCATTCCGTACTTGTGCACCATCGTTATCCTAACGCCTTTCCAGTATCATTTTCGGGTTTTAATTTTCGTAAATTATTACTGTATACATCAACTTTGCATCCATGGTCTAAAAACATCCAAATAATTTGTACAACTAAATAATAATTCTAACTTAATCCAAGATCTCAGTAAGTAGTAAACTGTTACTAGGAAGTCATTGATGACCTTTAAACTGGCAGTACCATCTCCACCTGCTGCCTCCCTGGATCTCCACGCTAATCTCCTCCAAGAGTAAGAAAATGCCTCAGTCCTAATTCATTGCTTTCAATTTTGAATCATAATTTGTTCTATTTACTCTACTTCTGTCTTGCTGACTTCGATATTTGGTGTTATTTTCACAATTTTATTCGAATTTACTTTTTTAACTTTTTTTCTGACAAGAAACTCTTCTTTGTTATGATTTTTATACTCACTTGATATATTGATGAAAATTTTAAAGAAATTGACAATTTAATGAATAAAAAAAGAACTCATTCACTTTTTGATTTCTATGAAGATTTAACATTTTTTTAGAGTTTCCAAAATTTCCAACGAATTCAGGATATCCTGTGAGACATGTTTCGAAGTAAGAACTCTTTTCTTCTCAAACCTATTTAGAAAATTGAAATATTCCAGATTTTTAAATATATTACCAATTTAATAAAATATGAGAAAATATTATTCATCACCACTTTAATTTTTATTGTGGACTTGTATTTTTGATATAATTTTCCGAATTTCAAATGAATTTAGTGAATAATATAATACATTTTCAGGAAGAACACAATCATTATAGAAAATTAAAATATTTCGGATATTTTTTAAAGTTCTTGATAGTTTAATAAAATACTAAAGAAATTCGCTTGGTATCAATTTAATTTTTATGACGATTCCTCAGTTTTGACGTTATTTTTCATTTTTTCTTACAAGTTTAGGATATCGTATGATACATTCTAAGAAAGAGGAACTCTTCTTTTTCATAATTCTTATTCATATTTGAAATATTGATGAAAATTTGAAAGATATTGACCATTTAATAATATAAAACAAGAATTTATTCGCTATTTTTTGATTTCTATGAAGATTTAACATTTTTCGAGATTTACTATTATTTCCAACGAATTTATGATATCGTGTGATACATATACCGTAAGAAGAACTCTTTTTCTTTTATAACCTATTTAGAAAGTTGAAAAATCCTGAATATTTTAAAAATATTACATTTTAATGTATTTTCGGAATTTCAAACCAACTTGGCGAATGGTATAATATATTTTCAGAAAGAAGAACTCTTCTCCTTTTATAATCGTTATAGAAAATTTAAATATAGAAAATTAGAATATTCCAGAAAATTTTAAAGATATTACCAATTTAATAAGATATGACAAACGATAATTCGGCGACATTCTGATTTCCATTAAACTTGTCCTTTTGATGTGATTTGCCAATTTACATGATTTAAAGTTATAACAACAAATCTTTAAAACAAAAGTTAAGTATATGGAGATTAAGATCCCTAAAGTATATACTCGCTTTATTTGGTTTTTGTTATTTTTGCTATTGTTTGAAATGTAATTTTCTACTTCTTTTATTAAAATATATTCCGTTGAATTTTTTAGTGTAATTTTAGCGCTCTCCAATAAATAATTTGAAATATTATGTTATGTCTTTTCTTCGCCATGACTCTCCATCTTAACCACAAATCGACAGGCGATAGGCGACAAGAGGGAACACCCAAAAGCGCCAGTTCATTACTGCTAAGAACAAGCATCACCTTCATCAATTCAGTTCAATGTGTTAAGCCCGAATCATCATCCGCGATCAACAACTTTTTCTGCAATTCACCCTCCACGACGAACATAAGCACACCACCGCCAAACCGCCACGTTCCCGCCTAGTCATCGGGCCGAGATCGGCAAAGATTATCAATGCACCTTCTCTATCCTTTCTCAATCGCGAGAACGTGATTCTAGCGTATCCGCGGGATGAACCTCCATCTCCATCTGCCCTCCTGGGGTATAAATAGACAACCAATTTCCCTGGCCGTCACCGAAGTTCGCCATCGAAGTCCGTCATCAGCAACAAGGCCGTCACCAGCGAGTCCGTCTTATAAATGCTTCCTTTAGCTGCGGTTAGGTGCCATGATGATTGTTCACTCCGGGAACTCGAACCCCGTCTGCCTGCATTGTAGACCAACGCTCTACGTACTAGGCTGCCCAAGTGGGCATGCTTGAGATATTTATGCCCAAATATCGAAATTCGCTCACTTCTTGAAGGATTTGTCAATCTAATTCCAATTTGGTCTTTATACATTTGGTCTGTTGCTAAGACCATATTAAGCATTGTGCTGACATTGTTAAATTAGTGGACTCGTTGAAGGTTATCTTCGCTGTCAGATATTAACACGGAATCGTCTGAATTGCATATGACCTTCTATTATTTATCCGGTATTTTATATCTTCTTCACTTTTGGACTCTGCTGATTATTAGTTTCTTGATGAAATTGTGGCGGTCCATTTCACACTTTAGCATGTGTTAGTTTTCGTGTTTCTTCTAGTTTTTTTTTTCACAGTCTATTCTCTCAATTTCAAATTGTCAAATCTTCCAAACTCACACATCTTTTTCCACTCTTTGCAGGGATTCCAAGCGCAGGTTTATATATTTCTCTTCGACCCATCTGCTTCCTCTGTCTTACAGCACATCATACCCCACAAAGTTTCATAGTGTCAGGCTAAGGTCAAAACCTTGTCTTGTCCGTGTTCCTATCGTTACTGATTCTGTTCCATCAATATCTATAAATGTCTCTGATCGTATTTATTATATCCGTTGGAATATTTCTAATGAGCGTAGTAGCCCAGTTGGTAAGATCGCTGCTGACCACGCAGGGGGATCCAGGTTCAAATCCTGGTCGTGACAATAATACCTCTACTTGCTCCGGCAACCACATTAACATCTGTGGTTGTCGTTATAGAAGACTTCTTCACCCTGGGCAAGGCTAGCAACCTGTCCAAATGGAATTAATATGCTCATAGTTACCTAGAAAAATTCTGGAAGAATGACAAGCCACTAGCCTATACCCGGTCAGCGACAAGGCGGGTAAACGAAGAAGAAGAATATTTTTAGAAGTTTGTTAATTATGTCTGACAGTTGCACTCTGCTAAACGCCTATTCATATGATGTGTTCTAGTATCATATTTGCAGCGTAATTCATCGATAGTTTGATGGTTCTTGTTTATCACTCTTTTTGAACATCATAATCAGTGTGATAAATTTCCATTTCGTAGGTATTTTCTGACGTTTAAGGTTTTTAATGATCAGTATTTGAATATCGGTGGCTAACTCAGCAGCGCCATATGTTTGGAGCTCTTTAGGTATCTCACTAGGACCACTGGTTTTTATGCTTGTTTAGTTTTGCGAGTTCTGTGTTAACAAGAGGTTAATATACTCCCTGTTATTGTGTATCTATTGCGGTGTTTATTAACATGATCGGTTCTTGCCTGTGGTGGTTCGTGCCCTGGTAGAGACGTTGTTTGTTCAGGTGCTTCATCTATACATCTCGCCATTGTATGTTTCCTAAGCTCCTGCCTTTCGTGTTTGATCGTCTTCTATCCTATCTTCTCTGTTCCGTAGAAGCCCTGTTCTAGCTGTTTTGAACAGAAAAAAATCCCCAGTGCTCGTATTTTGTCTTCTGCAAAAGTGCATTAATAATATGATTTCAATGGTGGCTCGTAGTTCAATCTGCAAAATCTTCGTGGTGAAATAATAAGTACTCACCAGGCAAATATAACCTAACCAAATCTAAACTAACCTAGCAACACAGTGTGTCGGTAAAGTGGGATCATTCAATTCAATTTCCCAAGTTGTACGTAAAGCCGGCTGTGCGCCAAGGAGGAAATCTGTAAGTTTTGGGTTTAAGTTACACCTTGATTGCGGATGAATAGCCGGTAAAGCTGGCCAATCGAAACTCGTGCGAGCAAGTTTCTAACCTCAACCGCCCGGCGGCGCAAACTTCTTGCGACCCGTCGACGACGGCGTGCGGCACGCTTACGCAAATCCGTGCCGAAATCAATTTAACTTTTTCGCCACCGCGCCCGCCCCTGAATGCGTTCAAAATGAGGATTATGGCAAACAGTGCGCAGAGGCTATGAATATAAAATGTCTCAGCGAAAATGTATTTCTCTGTTCCTCTACCAAGTTTAAATATTGTTATAAAACTATTCACACATGCAACAATTTGACCCTCACCCCAAGATTTGTTTTTCGTAATAACTACTCCAGGGCAGTGTTTCCCAACCTTTTTAGGCCATGCCCCACCTTAACCTAACCTAACCTAACCTTTAAAAATTGTTTTGTTCCCTTAATAAACCTAAATGATAAGTTTTAGGAAGAAATCACTATTAAATTGTTATCAAAACATTATAAGTAAAATTTTAAAACATATAATGAAAATCTAAAATTCAAAAGCATTTTAATATAGATTTTTCTATATTCATTTACAATTAATGCAATCCTTGGGATCAGAGATTTTATATTAGGTTCCAATTTACTTAGCTTTAATCTGAAGTCTCCACATTGTGTTATATCAAGTCAATTTCAATCATTTTCTGCACTAAATCCGCATTCAGCAAAATATGAAGATGGAAACGGTAGTAAAAGTTTTCTTGCACATTTGGTTGCATTAGGGCATTTAGTTTAAGTTTCTTCACAAAGCCATGTCAGCGCTTCTTTTATATTAAATAAAGTTTTTACGGATTCAACATTTTGCAACTCTGCGAGTTCTTCTTGATACTGCATAGTTGATATGTCAGACAAATCCACTAATATTGACTGCATCATCCGTCCTTTAGCATTGCCGATATTTAGCATTGCATTTAAATAACCCAACGCGAAAGGGTTAAAGTCGTGTCGAGTCCATTTTTTAATTGCCCCCCTTAATTACCACACACTGCTCCAGGGGGACCAACCCAGGATCCTCCACTTTTCATCTCTCTATTGGTCACTGCGGCCCATGTGATTATCCTTGTTTTATTACTTCTGAATGAATCACAAATGTTGGCTATACTACTGTGACCCCTGGTCATATATACAAAACTTAAAATACTCCGCAATATGAAAGTCTCGGGCGCTACCCGCTCCCCAGAGATTAAAATTATTGATGTTTTATTAAGTTTTATTAAATTTATTATTGAACATACATTTGATTGTATGTTCAATATCAGATGGCATACCTCAACCTCTTATTACAGATACTCACGACGCATCAAAATACCAATATTAACAGTAAATATAAAACAAGATAACAAAAAACTCTTTGCCCCTTCACTCCTTCGTTTCTTCTCCGCTACCATCATTTCGAGGAAAGGCTCCCCTTCTCCTCGTTCATCTAACCATCCTTTTACTTGATTGGCTTGCCCGGTTTCTCCGGGCGTATACATTTTTATATTTACACATTTATATTATTACCTCCTGAGTTCTCCAATTCTTCATTGGGTCCTCCGTTGGAGACAAATCAGAAGAGTAAGCTCTGCTGCTGTTAGAAAGAGATACTTTTGATAGTGAGAAATCGACTTCAAAGCGGCAACTGCTGCAGGAGGAATGCACCTGTTTCAGACATCGACGGTAAGTTCTGTCACGGTCGCCTAACAATATTTTTTTTGTTGAAATCGTGGAGGCAATTTATTTTAGATATTGGTGAAGGAAGGACGGAAAATGTAAAATTGTGCAACGTACGTTTCGCTTTACAGCATTGTCAGGTACTAAAGAAAAACATAAACTTATAGACTATTTATACACATTTTTGTGAATGGCGTTGGCATTAATATATCCAGATGGTCATTTATAAGTTGGACCTTTCTGTGTAAAGCGCGCCTTTTAGGCCAGGGTGTTAAAATTAGAGATGGAGCAACGATGACCGTTGCTAACCTCATAATTGGTCATTGCAGATTGTTTGGGTTAACCCGCTTTAATTTCTTTAATATGCTCGAAGTCTCTAGTGAGAAAATTATGCCCTGTTACCGATTGAGTATGATACCTTGCCAATAAATGGGATTCTTAGAAATTTAGGTATGTCACCAGTGTTAGAGCAATGAAATGGACGAGATTTAAACTAGCGTTTTACAATATCCGTTTACTGCGAGTCATTGCAAATAATAAAATCAAACAATCGGTAATGGCCAAACATGCGGTTAACCCCATGGGCTCATCGATGCTCCATCTCTAATCTTAAGTTTTTGCACCTCGGCGTAAAAGACAATAAACTTAACCCCTTGGAAAATATTTACATTAAGCGTGTCTTGCACAAAAATGTCCACCTCATAAATGACGATCTGGATATATTAACGGCAACGCCATTTACAAAAATTTGTATAAATAGTCTGTGAGTTTAAGTTTCTCTTTAGTACCTGACAATGTTGCAAAGCGAAACGTACCTTGTACAATTTTTGTAATAAACACGTAAAACATACATTATATACTTCATTCACGAACATCTAATATCATGTTTTACCAAACTGCGACGGCCGAATAATTCAACAATTTATTTAAATTTATCTAATTTAACCGCTGTAAAGTCACTAAAATATCATAGAAAAAAATTAGAGACATTCATGAGAAAAAAAAAGTAAAACTCCTTTACATATGTTGTTTATATGATCCAAATGTGAACAAATTTTGTGAGAGCAACTTATGCTGTGTGTGTGCGTGTGTAAGCGTTTAGCCTCTTCATCGGTAAGACCGAAGTTTTCGATATAAGTTGAGATAAGTGAAAAGAAGAACTTCAATTAGAACTACAAATTAGTGATAAATTTACTCATTCTGAATGATGCCAAACAAAGCACCTTAATGAGTTCTTTATTTTCGTACAAGTTTCAATGCATTATCGCTTTATTTAACCCTTTCTGCTATCTGCACTAACTCAATCATGCATTTTTTTTTTCATCATCGTATTCCTCTCTGAATTTGCAACAATTTTAGTTTGAACAACTTGAGGCAAACTCGTCTAGTTCTAAAAGAAAATGGAATGTATACGTACTCTTATGGACGGATCAATTGAAATTTTCATACTTTAAACGTCTTTTTAGGGCACACACACCGATTCAAAAAAAAGGCTCTCGCAAAATTTGTACTCAATTGGGTCATATAAACAACATATAATTACGTTACGCGCACATCACCGCTATGTGAGATGCTGAGTAGCCATAATCATAGCTATAAATGTATTCAGTTTCTGCTTCAAGATACAGTTGACAGTTACAGTTGCACGGTTACAACTGCAAAATACAGTTACGCACACTATTCGTCAACTCATAAAACAATTGTAAACCAACATTCGCCATTCATAAAGATAAATAAAGAAAAATAAAGTTAAATAATAAAATAAATATTTTTAATTTTTATTAAGTTTTACAAACCAAAACTTATGTTTGTATATGTAAAGGAGAAAGAGTACGCTCGATTTTTATTTTTATTTTTTTCTTATGGATACCTGTAATCATTTTTTTGAGATTTACTACTAACTACACAGCGGTTTGCACATAAAATAGGCAAACAAATAAAATTTCAAGATTTCAGGAATATTTCGCATAATAATCACACGTAAAGTAACGTAAACCAATGGGCCTACAAACATGTCAATATACTGGTAATAATAGTCATAGTCGATTGACAGGGGATCGGAACCGAGTCGAAATATCCGATGTGTCGTAAATTAATTGATACCTGATGCAAGCAACGCAGTGAAAGTGCCCGGTCTGATAAAGGTACCTAAACGCACTCAACAAAAATTCTTTGTATGCAAAGACAATTTAAATCATATGATCAAGTCGGTAGTTTATGGATCTACAAATTTATTTATTAATACAGGATAAATGTAATAATTTTAAAAACGTGAACTTGATTATAAACCTTTAATCTTCCAAATAATCCAAATAATCTTCCTGAATTCTCTTAGATTCATCACTCTTGATTTTTTCATCCGCTATAAAATAATCCCTGTTCTTCTTAATTACATCCATATAACTCCCTAGAATACAACTATCAAAAAAGGATTAATTTAACAACAAAAAACTTACGATGAAATTCTTCAATACTCCCACCAGTTCCACCCAAATGATTTGGAATACAATATGTTGGAAGGACATCAAATAACGTCTCAAGATTGCTATGAACTGTTATCTACAATCAATCATATCAGTATAATCAATCACATAAGACAACAAAAACAAGATATAAAAGGCGAGTGTCTTGTATATTCCTACTGTTTAATCGCTATTTTCATAACTAGATACACGAGTAAGTTGTTTTAGTGATTTTAAGATTGAGCCAACAAGTTCTTTTTTTTTTCAACCACAATCAACTTATATTTTATATCACAAAATGTAATACAGAAATAAGACTTAAGCTATTAAATTGAATTCACAATGGTTGAAAAGGCTAACCTACCCACGCCTGGGATCGCCTAGTGGCATTACTTCAGACTAGGTCTGAAGTAATTCTTTCTCACGTGCTATTCATTCTCTGACCACTTCCTTGAAGAACGCGGAAATATCTTCCCACGCGTCTACCGAAGCGAGCATTTTAACGACGACCGTGTCTACTGTCAGACGGCCAATGCTCGACTCCAAGACAAGCCGTTCTCTTGAGGACCACTCACACTCAAAAACTGCGTGTTCAGTTGTGCCCTCAATACCGCTACCACACAGTTGGCAATCTGCAGAGTCATTTATTCCTATTCGACTTAAGTAGGCTCTGAAGCACCCGTGGCCCATCAGAACTTCCGTCATCTCAAAGGATAACTCACCATGATTCCTGTTGACCCAGGATGAGATGTCCTTGATTAGGCGACGGGTCCAAATCCCATTTTCTGCTCTCATCAGATCTTCTCGGGCTGCTACCCTTGCTGCGAATCTAGCATCGGAGGGTAGATTTCTAAATAGACGAATAACTGCTTCACCCGAGACGGTCCTATAGGCCGATGCAACACGGAGGTAACTTCGACGAAGAGCACCAAATTGGGAGTGTAGAGGAGCGATCATGACACCGTGCTCTGACGGATTCTTCTGCGGTTTGAGCTGACACCACCGCAGTTAGGCAAAAGCCTTGAAATTGCCGTCTCAGCTGCTAATGCTTTACTTGAACGGAACTTAATATGCTCGGCAAAATTAAGAAATTTGTCAAGAATGATACCGAGGTATCTGACAGAGCGTTGGGCTCCAATGCTAACATCAACGAAGAACCGAACCGGGCCAATAGGTCTTCTTCTGCTTATGGCAACTCCTTCTGTGTTTTGCAAGACATGCTTCAGGTGCCGCTGCTTTAACCATCTAGAAACAAGTTTGATGGACTTGTAGGCTGACTCCTATAGGTCAGCGACCGTATACTACAAGGATTGCAATGTCATCAGCAAAACCAATGATAGACGCTCCATCTGGCAGAGGGAGACGAATGACTCCGTTATACATTATGTTCCAGAGCGTTGAGCAACACCTTGCTCTGTTGGAAGAGTAGGTAGACCGTCTGGTGTAGATATGATTAACTTGGTGTTCACGATTGTACTTTGTAAGCATATCGGGCAATAGTTGTTTGGCTGGGTACCTTGCCTTTTTCCTTTTCTTACTATGGCAAATTTAGCTATTTTTCATTGGGAAGGGAATTGGCCTAGTCGAATGCAAGAGTTGAAACCTCCGTGAAAATACCCGGTGCAGCAACAACAGCGACCTTCAGAATATCGCTAGGGATACCATCCGGACAGGGGCTATTTTAAGTGCCCGGAAGTCAACTGCTGATGCAACTTCTTTTTCCGCCAGTTCAGGAAGATCTCAGCCAGAAAACTGGAGCGGAGTGGGAGAAGAATCAGCAGGAGCCCTTGGAAGAAAGAGAATCAGAGCTGCCTGTTTCGCTAACCAGACAGAAAACATAAATATTGTAACAAGTTCATGGCAAATAAATAACAAAATAACTTATTTGTGTATTATATTTACAGTTCGGTTTTTTTTTTCGTACCAATATAATATTATTATTATATTGTGAAGAGTGGTCGGTGATGAAAGTGTTGTTGAATGCCACTAATGGTTGTACTACTGCTACTACTAGTGAGATTACTAGTAGTACTACCGCGCAGAAAGACAAGGCAGAGAAATGGAAAATATTTCTAAGTGCAAAATTTAAGCTTTTAAAGACTTGCCAAAAGGTTCTGGACATCTCGGCTTGGATACTGCACACTGAGCAAGAGGTGTTAAGAAAAAGGAAAGATAGTATTATAGAGGTCTGCAAGCTGACAGCTACCCGCTGTCTGTAGGTACAGACAAAAAGAAGAGCGAGCACATTTGAAGGAGTCTGATGAACAATTTTATTTCCATAAAAATCTTACGAACTAAAACACAAGAATAAGTTTCTCGGTCTTAGATGTAGGATATTTTACGGGGGCCTCAATTAATCACACTACATTTTCTCCGCGCCTAGCAGAAGATATTGCGCGACAAGTTATTTTATACGATGCTGCGTCTAGCAGTTAGCGCCGCCAGAGTATCGCCTATAGATGCGATATGCTGTTTCAATTCTTCCGGCAAAGCTGGTCACACAGATCTGGTAAACTGGTAGATGAAGGTTGCAAGAGATGTTTAACACACGCAGGTTCGAAGAGAAGAGAGAGTTTATTTACAGTATAAGCAGTTAGGTAAAACATAAAATCAGTGCTGCCAACATGGCTTAAGTAACTAGACATACGCCCTCTACAGTGGAGATTCTAGTTTCCTCAACAATTGGAACCTCGGCTTTTCAAGGACTTTGGTAAAGATGTCCGCTATTTGAAGTTCCCCAGGTATGTGGCTGATATCAATCCATCGAACAGTTTTTCACGTATAAAATGAAATTTCAAATCGATGTGTTTCGTGCACTGATGAAATTCTGGATTTTTGGCTAGTTTAATAGCGCTGGCATTGTCAATATATTTACCGGAACTTTGATGGAAGCAGACATCTCTTGTAGTAGGCGATTCAGCCAGATTGCGTCTTAGGCTGTTTCATTTGCGACAATGTAGTCTGCCTGATGGCTGCTTCTCATAACAGGGAGACAACGCCACTCCTGGATCACCGTGGCGATGAGTCGCCAGCAAAATTTGCATCACTGTATAATCTCGATGCAGATTATGCCTTTATTTGGAATGCCAATCCATATATTGATGTACCTTTTAGGTAACGAAAAATTTGTTTAACTGTAATCCAATGCGATTTTCTCGGCTTTTCAACGTACTGCGCGGCTACAATCACAGCATGGCTTATGTCAGGTCTCGAAGGATTTGGACTGAATGTCTCATGGTAGTCCACATCCTTCCTCTGTGCGAAACCTTTAGCGATAAGGCGCGCTTTATAACGTCCATCCCGTTTTGATTCGATTTTATGCGTATGACCCATTTGCAACCCACGGTCTTTTTTCCGGTGGGAGGGGCATGGTCTTTTATGTATTGTTTTGGAGAAGAGAATCCATTTCTTCTTCTTTTGCCCTGATCCATTCTGGCATATTGGAGTTTTCCTCAGAATTCTTTGCCATGAGAACAAATTCAGTCAGATATTTCTGGATTTTAATTTCACGGCGTGGACCTGTCGAACTAGTTGCTTCAACAACTTGGTTTGTCTTTTCACTAGGTTCTATGTCAACCACGACATCATTGGCAACTTCTTCCTCTTGATGTGGAATTTTCTCGGGTTCAGTGACTGCTTCCTCTGCATTATGATTCTCTTCTGTCGTTGATAGCACAGGACTTGTACATCGCTCCATTGGTGCATTTATTCGAAGCATTGCTAAATTTTGTTGCTCTACAGAAAGTGTCACATCCCGATTCCTCTTGGACAAACCATTAAAAACAACATTATTACTAAGGATGACTTTCTTTTTGATCCAAATTCTGAAACCTTTTTCGGCACAATATCCTACCAGTCGTCCAGACCGACTTTTCGAGTCCAGTTTCTTCCTTTTCTGATGAGGAATGTGAACGTGGCACTCGGTTCCGAAGGCCCTGAAGTTTGTTGGTGAAGGTGCTGGTCGTCCATACCATAAGTCGTATGGGACTTTGTTTTTCTGCGAGAAAAGTCCCTTACGATTTAATATATGTGCTGCTGTACTTTCCGCCTCGCCCCAAAGATTAAGCGGCAAGTTTTGACCGTGAAGCATGGTCCTCGCACTCTTTACCAGAATACGGTTCTCCCTCTCGGCAGCACCATTTTCGAGAAGGCTACTGATTTGGCGGTTATCGAATTCCAGTCTACCTTCACATTGTAGTGCTCTGATGTGAACACTACCTTTGCTCGCTTCTTTAACAAATTTAAAGAGGCAGTTGAACACTTCACTCTTGGGTTGAAGAAAAAATACTCTGCGGAAATCATCTTTGAAGGTTACAAAGTGTCTCGCTCCTCCTAGTGATGTCTGCTGTATTGGGCCACATACGTCTGAGTGAATTATTTGGCCTGGAGACGTTGCTCTCATAGGTCTGGATTTATAGGTAGATCGGTGTTGTTTTCCTTTTATGCATGCTTCGCATAAATATTCTGCCGAATCTACTTTAATACTATGGCGATTTAAGATATCACTCACCAGACGGTTGATCTGATGCGCCAGCCGCTCATGCCATGTCTGGACTTTCTCAACTACTAGTGCTCCCGCTTCTTGTTTGATTACCTTCATTTGTAGTTCATATAGACCAGAGTTACTCATATTTCCAAGAAGACCCCCATCTTCATTCTTTGTTAGTTTGCAACAGTCATTGTGGGCCACGAAGGTGTGGCCTCTATTCACTGCAGCTCCAACGGCAAGTAAATTTTTTCCTAGTTCGGGAACGAACTACAAATCTTCCTACCTCCACGCAGACAACGCCGCTTCCCAGAGCCTTAATGCGTTCCGAGTTTCCGACAACAACAACCAACAACCTTGGGATTTCGAATGCCAAGTACGACGAAAAATAGTCTTGATGTGGGGTCATGTGCGCACTTGCACCGCTGTCAGCGTACCAGACATCTTTATCTTTTGCACCAAGAGTGCAAATGAATGCAGCTCCAGCAAAGTTTGAATGCACGTTTCTGCTGGGCTTCTTGCAATCTCTAGCCATGTGCCCGAGCCTTTGGCATTTGTAGTAGCGTATATCGTGTTTCTTCGGTTTCGAGGATTTTGCAGCTACCAGAGCGGAGTTATCAGTGTTCTTTGTTCCACCAGCTTCTTCATTGTGCTTTCTGCAATTGGCACGACTTCCCAAACGCTTTTGAACTCAAAATATTCCTGCGGAAGTATTGAAAGCACTCTGCTCATTAAAACTAGTTCATCTAGCCCCATTTTTTTCAGTTTCTTGAACTCTTTATTTATTTCTTTGAAGATCTTTTGAAGTTTTGAAATATGTTCCGCAATGTCTTTGCTTGTTTCTTTTGGGAAACCGAAAAATTACTCAAATAGCAGATCAAGCCTTTGGTAAGAGCTCTGCTCATAAATATCCAGGAAATTCTCCCATACGCCTTTTGCTGAATCGCACGTGGCTGCTAGGCCTAGGACGTTTGTTTCATCGATAGTGCTTACCAAAATCAACTGTGCCAGAGAATCGTCCTCTCTGAACTTCGAAAGCCTCTTTTCGAAATTCGTGCCACTTTCACCTTCTTCTTCTCTGGGTTCCCCCTGGGTTAGTAGATGGAATACCTTGTTGTGCTTCAGGAAAAGCACAATGCGTTGCTTCCACGACGCCCAATTGTGTGCTCCTTCCAACTTGTCAATTAGTGACTTAAACTCCATCTCTACGTGCGCGATCTAGGTTAGGTTGGTGAACAAATGAAATGAATCTTAAATGCTCATGACGCCTGGACCCATAACCTGTTGAAACTGGTTGATGAAGGTTGCAAGAGATGTTTACCATATGAAGGTTCGAAGAGAAGAGAGAGTTTATTTACAGTAAAAGAAGTTAGGTAAAACATAAAATCAGAGCTGCCAACATGGCTTAAGTAACTAGACATACTCCCTCTACAGTGGAGATTCTAGTTTCAACAGTAATTATATGGGTTGTTTTGAATATGAATGTAGGGGGAGCTTGTGGGCGACTTTGATGGTATGACGCGCGGGAGAAGCTGTCTCTCGTGTTAGTGGTTGAAGCGGAAGGTTGTGTTGTAATATACGTCTTAAATGTTGAGAGTGTTTTATTCCACCTGACAATGAGTAACGCGAATGTCTTTCGTATAAAAACGAACAAGAGAATATAGCAGTGCTTATACCGGAAAGCTGCGCTACAGTAACGTATATAAAAGAAATTGACACGCATTGCGCCCTCAAGGTCTAGCGCATAGTGCTTAGTTCATAAGTCAGCACATTATGAATGAACCGAGTGCAATCGCACCTTGATTGTGAGCGAGGTAGGATCCTGACTTTGTGAATTTAATTCATGTTTATATATTTGGCATATAATGGAAATGCCACTGTGCATGAGGTAAAACATTGCCTTTGTGATGATTTGCGACAATATTCATAAATGACTTCCTTGAATGTTCCACCTCGAGACTTGTGAAATGTCATAGCACATCCTGATACTAAAGGAAAATGATTTCGCATTACCTTATTGGTATTATAATTCATAACAATGGCAGATGTTCACCCACGCACACGCAACTCAGAACTTAAAGAACCCTCAACTGGTTAAATTAAAAATAATAAAAATAAAGTATAGCCTATCGTCTAATTGAAAAGAATACGCATATTTAAAAATGCAATGTTAAAATCGGTTTGTTAGTTTCTCAGCAATACGCCGACAAAATTCGGCTCGCATTCATCAGTTTTAATTCAAAAGTTAAACTTACGGTATCTTTTATTTTTCTTGGCATAATAGGAGAGAACAATGCTATGAGAGTATTCATAATATATGCACCATTAACAAAATGCACAGCTTTGAAATCTATTGGGTATCCCAAAAATAAATATTCGAGCCCTTTCCGTGCTTTAAAAACACCAATCTTTTGCCAATGTCCCCATGATATTCCTTCCATGTCTAAAATCAATTCAAACCCTGGAATGCATCCAAACTCCTGCAATAAAACATGCATCCGCATATCCAATAGTTTAATATGAGTGTAAAAATCGTAATTATCTGCTGATGTATCCACGCATTTCAAGTAGCCAATGGCGTGTCCTTTGGGAGATCTTTCTCGAAGGGGCTCCATGAATCCAATATTTAACAATTTGATATTCTCAGGTAGTTCAGGATCTCTACTAGTGAAAAGTTCTGGGAAATTTGAGCGTACCGTATAGTAATATTCTATACGCTTTTTTGTCCTTTCTAGTTTTAATTCGCAAGCGTTAAGCAAGATTATTATCATTTTTTCTATAAGGAAGATAGTGAAAAACTATTGACGTTGACATGGGATAGTTACCGTCGGATGTTGGAAGATGCGGCTGAGTTTTCATCCAGGTTTCTAGGGTTTTAACATCGGTTTTATTTAATTTTGGATTTGTTGCATATAATTCTGATATATTCATTTTTGAATGATTTATTTTCAAATATTTGAATTCTAATGGGTTACGATGATTCACGTTCAGTAGTCTGGAAACAACTAAACGTTGTAATAATTTTAGACGTTGCCTGGTGAGTTTCACGTAATTAGTAAAATTTAATTATTGTAATTTAGTTTACCATTAGATGAAGATGATTCAAGGTTAACTACTAATTACAAATTACTAATTGTATTGCACTTAATGAAATGTGCAGTAATTATACGATATTTGTTAAAAAAGGAAAAACAAATTATCGATACCTTATTAATTTATTAATGCTTACATCAGCAGTTTTCTAACTTTTTGTTACCGCCGTGATGTTCACACAACAACAAAAATGCCTCCAGTACAAAATTCCCATTTAGATTACCAAGGAAAAATCTATTTTCTAAACCGTAACTATTCCATACCTGGACTTAACGTTGTTCTGTAGGAAATGAAAAGACGAATTCATTGGTGTTAAGTAATTGATGATAGCTCTATAAAATCTATTGACAACAAGCTTTGAAAATTTCAATTATTTCCATAAGAAACGCATTACGCCGTTACAAATCACGTTCTCATTTTTTTAGCCGGGGTGTTTAACCTCCGTTTTTTTTTTGTTATCAACGCAACCTGCTGAACAAAATGAAAGCAAGATTTCTCAAGACGATAATGGGCCTCCTAAGTACAAGTATGGGGCGCCTAAGTACAACTCAAATACCTTCATGTTGAAAACAAAAACATTGAATTTGCATATGTGAGGTACACAGACGGACCATGACCGGACCAGCTTTCACTTAGATGGTTGGAGAGGCAGAAGTCAAAAACACTGACATATATGCGTCTAACCTGGCATGGTTTTCACCATAACATATGTACGATTATGTTTCATCTCCTCGAAGATACATGTACGTGCAGGTACTACAACGACCGAGCCGATAGATACCATATTATCACTTGCACAGAGAGAAATAACAGGTCACTGTCAGAATTCATAAAGGACAGCACACCAAAACCGTTGCCCCTAAATCTTTTATAAAGATATTTTATTATACTAAAAGTTCTTAACGTAAAATAATATTCAAAAACCAAAACATAAAGAAAAGGCCCTGCGACTCGAACATAACACAAAACTCGTTCGTATCATATTCGAATCTAAAGGTTCTTAAGGACCTTCAAAACAAACTGCTCAACCCCGGCGACTGGTTGTATACCAACCAAATGGCTAGGGTGCGCTCCCAGCGACACTGCCACCAGGTCCGGATTAATCCCTTTATGTGGGACCTACAGTCCCACGAGGGAACCCGGATACCTTGACAGCGAGAGCCATTGAAGGCCACGCCGTCGATTCTATCATTGCCAAAGACTCCTATGTGCCCGGGGCATCAAAGGAAGGCAATGGCGAGTCCAGACTCTGCTGCGGCAGTGATGCTCTAATTATATCAACACTACACGCCTCACTATTTATGTTTTGTAAAAAGAAAAATAAATTCCTTGATTTTTTTTTCGGTTACCCTAAAGACTGCCGTTTACAAAAATAAAACACATTCACCCACACTCACAGTCGGCACACTAAACTTCACACCCTCCACTCTACACTCTCAGTACAAAACAAATCTATTCAACTACACACACATATGCAACAAACTACACACTCAACGACGCAGAATCTATAAAGTGACAATCAACAAGAAGAAACAACATATAACAGCATCATACACAATAACAAAAAATATAAAAATCATATGTCACTCGTCGGACAAACAATGAAATATATAAATTATTATTAAATTCAACTACACACTTCAAATACATTTCTATAATTGTCTTCCTAAAAAATTCCAACATGTGTTTCTTTGAAATTTCCCCTAACTAAATGATTATGATTGCCTGTTTCTCTTTCGCTGCATTACTTCTTCCGCTACTACCGCCTACTACCCCATTTCTACCCTCGAGAGGTTTCAAAATCTCTCCTTATCGCCCATGACTGTTTCTGATTGTAAACGGTCAACATTTCACTGCTTCTACTTCTATATACATATATAAACTTATTTGAATTTATTTATTGGAACAATGTTAAAATATGTGCTGATCGGTTTTGCCCATTGGATGTCATCAGGAGACTGAATTATTTATTGTATGTTGCGTACCGGGTATCCTCTATGTGTGGGGTGTTTTTTTATATATTCACCGGGAACACACAGTAGAGTGTGTATTCGCGCTCTCCTGGAACTACCAGAATTACCAGGGATGTCGCGTGACCGTGTTGCACGCGACATTAGCTCCTAGCGGACGAGATGTTGTTTGCCCACCTGGAGCCTTTTAGTTTTTGCAGAAACGCGAAACTACCCGTTTATGCAACTGCGTGAGGAAAGATGAAGAGAAGAAGCAAACTCGACCAAGTTCAATAACGTACTGATTTTAATTCTAAAAACAATCTTCGTTGGCGACAAGAA